>JAHXMU010000006.1:1913690-1975922 GCA_019455685.1 Philornis downsi
AAAATGTTGTTCATATTTTGTTTTATCATCATTTGCGGCAATAAAACATTCAGATATGTAGAAACATTCTGCCGCCCGAATCATATTAATGCAAGCGAACAACCAGTCTCTATCCTCATTCTAGGCTCGTTCAGTGGCAAAACCAGAAAGGCAATCGCTATAGTTTAGTAAATCAATAAAGAGCCATAACATTAACATATTTTTCACTTAATTATCGAGCGGGCTGCGGGGAAGGTACGAAGAGCGTGTAAGTATTAATGACATCGAACATGGCCCAAATGTGAATTGATTAGAAAACCAATACGGGGGGACACTATCACTTCGTTAAGTTGGCCGTGTTGCGGTCACAGGAAGGGCCAATATTGAAACCTTTAGTTTGACCGAAAATTAGCCGCAATCATTCACAAAATAAAATCGACAAATACAATCGTGGGATCTCTTTTAAGACTAACATAAACTTTTCAAAACTTAATTAATGAAACTATAAAATAACATCGACCAGAATGAAAAACCAGTCACTGCACTACAGCTGTAGTTTTTGTTCAGTTCCCGAGTCACAGCATGCGGCTTTTTAATAGGTATAAGAAACATTTACGATTCACAATGAATGAGCAGACCTCACACATCGATCGACAAGCTCGCAACTGCAGGCCCTGGCCCCGAACACTACAACTACTGTTCCCGGCATATGAAGTGGTTTTCATTCCCAAGTTTAAGTTATCAATGAACTAAAATAGATTTTGATAGTTTAGGTTTTCAGCATGTCATTATCGGAAACGCAAAGTTTGTGTGATTAATAAGAAATCATTCAAGCTACAAATAATATTTCCAAAAAGAAGAGGAGATTAACTGCGCTAGCGGGAAGTGACTAAGAAAAGGTGCGATGTACGAGCAGTATTCTATAAAAACTAAGCGCTATTTAGAGCTTTCCTCAAGGACTACTGAAAATTGAATCCAATTAAGAATTTCATTTGCATTATTAACTTTTTCATTAATCCCCATTCGATTAAAAAAATTAATTAATTCAATTATAAATATAAACTTTTCTCCTAAATTATAGACGATTAAAATGAATCATCTTTATCGTCTTTAGAAATGAAAAGAGATCGACATAGAATTGTTGGTCTATGCCGATTAAAAAATTAATTAATTTAGTTATAAATTCGAACTTTTCTCCTAAATTACAGTCAATTATAATAAATCACCTATACAAATGAGATGAAATTTGATCCGCATAGAATTTTTAGTCTGTGCTTTCAAAAAATTGTGCTAAAATTCTCAAAAAAATGTGCAAATTCGAAAATATATTCTAAACTTTAATTGGAAACAAAAAGTTAGATTTTTCTGCAAACGTATATTTTTGAATGGTTTTTAAACCATCATATCTCAGGTCCTATTCTGGAATGAATGAACGATAACATTTTGTAGTTATCATACTTAAAAAAATGTAAATTGTTTCGTCTTTGAAAGCTTTGAAACCTCTAGAGCGATGGTTGTGAAATTTATTTACTTCATATTTCTATGATCTAAAAATTATTCATAACCTACTCGTATATTGCAGGTTGTAATTATTCTTCAGCTTAATAGTTTTTGAATATCAATATAATTTTCTAGAAACAATCACGTGTTAAATGAATATTACATAATTTTTGATGAATTTTCCATTTTTTCAAATAGCAACGGATGCGTTTCAACAAACTGGTGTAACAGGTTTTAAATGTGATAATTTATTGAAGTTTCTATGCTCTAAGCAAAATAAAATGCAATTTTCCTTGTAAATTTTTTAAAAATGTCCACAAATTCTTGCTGTTTTTAAGCAAAATAAAATGAATTTTCCTTGTCAATTTTTTGAAAATGTCCACAAATTTCTGCAGTTTTTAAGCAAAATAAAACAAAATTTCCTTGTCAATTTTTCGAAAATGTTCACAAATTCCTTTAAGTTGATATTTACTGTGGTCCTAAAACGAATTCCTTGAATTTTCCTTGAATTTTTAACAAATAAAACTAAGCTTATAAATTAGCCATAGTTAAGGTTTCGCGAAATATAAATAAAATGAATATTTGTCTGTTTTATCTTAATTTTATTTTATTGGTTTCTAGAATTCAACAGAACGTTGGATATTTAGCAATATAATCGAAATTATAGACGTTCTAAACGCTTAACCACTTTAATTAATTTTTAGAAATTTTAAATGCAATTACTTTAGAAATTTCGAGAAAATTCGAGGAATTTCTAAAAACTTCTTATTGGTAATAAAAGTTAAAACTTTAAAAACATTCCCAGAATGTTCCTTTATTATTGTCCAAATGACCTCCATTGACCTGTCAATTTGTAAATGCTTTGAAAATTGTTTTAATGCCAAAAATCTTTGCAGTACTAAATAAATTCAGAATTCATGCACCATTCATTAAATCTTATTTCGTAGTAAATTAAGTTTTTTAAATGCACCGACAAATCGAATTAAATTCCACCATTTAAAAATTTTGCTTTTCATTTCTTTTCACAAAATTTAAAATCCAGAAAAGGGTCCCAAATAGGAGAGGAAATTTAGATCTGAAAAACAGTTATTATTTCTCCTGGTTAAAACAGAAATAAACTTTTAACTGCAGCTGTTTTGATAAAATTTGCAACAAATAATTAATTAGTGCTCATTTGAATGTTGAAAAGTTGTTCTAAGGCCAGTTGCTAATTTGGTTAAAATTATAAGACAAAGCTCGAAACAAAATTGATCGAAATTCTTGTAGAGTAATGATTTCAGAAACGAGAACAATATTCAGATTTGAGTTTTTATTTGTTGCTATGCAAATTGCTAAAAATTATGCTAAAAGTCAGCTCAAAATCAGTATAGAAATTTCAGTCAGATAAACTGACTGACCTGCATACATTTTCATCCTACAATCTTGTGCTTTGGTGCAAAAATGCGAGGGGTGGCAAGGGGGCTCGCTGATAATTGCTAAGGTTCTTATCAAAAAAAAAAATTATTTTGAATTAAAGCACATTAAAAGGGGTAAAAATGTAGATTTCTGAAGCCTCCACTTAAGATTTTTTTTTTAGTTCTGACAAGGGGAAGACTGACTTTTGCTAAATCAGCCAATTTGTACGTTTGGTACCTTAAGTGCTGTGGCAATCGATCAAATGTTCATACATAAAGCCAGTTTTGGTAAATATGTGATGTATGCTAAATTATACAGAATTCTGGGCGCAATTGAATGATAAGAATATGTGGGTAGAATTAATTAATTTGTATGGGAATTACCAGAGAAATTAGATTTTCAGAAATCACTCAATTTGCATGGGAGGTACCAGAAGGGGTGTGATAATGTCCTCCGTTTTTTATTCCTAGAACTTATTTCATTAAACACATAACGTGTACTACTTAGTGATTCAATTCAGTACAACTGCTTGCAAGATATGAAGCTAAGAATTGGATTTAATCGGTCATTTATATGGGAGGTATCAGAAGGGGCGTGGTTATTTGCCCAATTTTTTTCGAGGTTTACAGAGAATTATAAATCAGTATATTCAACATAAACCCATAATACTACAATCTACCGATTAAAAATTGCAGAGGAAAAGTAGAATTTCAGAAAATAGGTATTTTTGTATATAAGGTACCAGAAGAGGCGTGGTTACTTGCTACAAGTTGTTTTCAGGGATTACAGAGAATTATAAATCAGTACATTAATACAGAATGATTTAATCTACAGATTAGAAATTACAGAGAAAAAGTTGAATTACGAAAAATCGACGATTTGTATGGGAGACACCAGAAAGGGTGTGGCTAAACCATGTATTTGCATTGTGAGACCTTACTTTTGCAAACACTCAGCGTCAATTCATCTTTAACACCTGCAGTCAATAACGACGATTTGTAAGTGGACATGTTGTCGTCAATATAATGGCTTTGCCTACATTTCCAGTGAAAATTCGCATTGTTCGATATTTATCAACAACCATGCCCACAATAAGGACGATACTTAAAAGATATGTGAGTTGGGAGGGCTATATTCCGTAATCATCAACTATGACCAAAAACAGGCTTTAGTTAATGAATAAATCGACACTTTATTGGAAAAATGCAGAAAACTTCCACCATCCTGAATGTGAGTCCAGATCTTGCGTGGTCAAGTTTTTACGGGGCCTTTCCCAACAAAGTTTCGGCCAAGGAGACGATATACAAATTCATCGTTAGATAAGTGTTAAGTGGGAGTGTTGGAAAAAATCCTCATTTTATTCATATTGTAATGACTTCTACCGGGGTTTTTCAGTCAAAATGCGTTGTATTTAGTATTTTTCATTAGCCAGGCTCATAATTAAGTTTGTTCTTAGAAGTCATATATGAGTTGAAATGTTTATTTCCTGTTTTTTGTACTATTATCGCATGTAGGCTTTTAATTATCGACTATGTGATACAATTTTTAAAAGAAACGACTATTTTTCCAAAGGTAGTTTCGATCCTTTTCACATTTAAAGCAATGTGGTAGTTAGAAAATTGTTACTTGAGATTGAAAATAAACTCATTTTCGCATGAGAAATGTTTTCAATTTGAATTAAAACTAAAATGTATCTTCAGCTGCTGGTCATATTTTTGCGGTGATTAGACAGATCTCAGTTTATACAGTTCCCTCTTTGAATGACATTCTACCGAAAATGTGCTGACTTTCTCACGCAGTGAATCAATCGTTATCGTAAATGTAACGACTGTTCACAAATTTTGGGGTGAATCACCGGCAGCAGTGTCATTATCATAAAATGTAACATTTGCATTTTCGTAAATCAATTCTGTTAAAAGATTTTAATTTTTGTTTTTTTTTTTGTGTTCCCATCACTGTTGTTACCTTTTACATCCGCTCATTAGGCCGACAACAACAGAAAAAGCTCAGTCAAAAATGTTGCCGTCAACAAATCTGCTACTGTAAAATCAATTTTGTTGATTCGGCTTTCACCTCAAGTGGCGGCTTCGACAACGTCGGCGGCATCACAAAAAGGTTTTATGTCATTGTTGTTGATGACATTTGCTTATCTCAAGTGATTTTTTATAGTGTCACTGAGACAAGTTTTTCAGACTCGGTCCATTGCGTGAACTTGGGAGTTGGGTCTATGCGTGGCGTTGGTGCTAATTTACATAATGTTATTTGCGTTCCAAACGCTCGCTCCACGTCCAAATTCATCGATAGGGTCTTATACTCACTAAAACGTTTTCTGTAATGTGTATGATCGTGTTGTTTGGTCTTTTTTTCTCTCAGCATTTTGTATTTTTCATTTTCTGGTATACAAATTTATTCATAAGCGCTTTTTCGTATAATCATAATGAATGGTGGAAGGAGACGGTCAAGCGATTCATTCATAAAAATAAAAGGTTCCAAGATCAGTTACACTCAAGATGAATAATAAGAGTTAAATGGCATTTTTTTGTGAATGAAAGCGCGAATAAGAGTTAGAAAGCAGATAATGACCATGTGCATAAAACATGTCTTAATAAAGCCTTTTGCGTCTTTTGGAGTGAAAGGGGCGAAGAATGGGGTATGCATTTTTTTGTTGATTTTCCACTTTACCACCGAGAATACTTGACTTAAACTAATAACTTACTTTAATGGCAACAATGGGGCGTGGTAGCTTTATGGTTGCCATATTAGTTCGTTCCACAGCTTGTAATCTACTACATTTCCTTTCACGCAACACTTTTGCCCTTCACTGTAGTTTACACTGTTTGGCCTGGCAAAGAAAGTGCGTGTGACTACAGTGCTGTGCTCTCTAAATGCGCTCTCTCTGTCTCTCCCTCTCTCTCTCTCTCTCTCTCTTTGTCACTCCCTCGTCGCATCAACAACTGAGCCTTTTTTCTGTCCTCCCCAGTAAAATGCATCTGACTGAATCTATAGGTAGCAGACCTACTAATTGAATTCCAACGTCTGTGGACGTTTTAAATGTCAAGGCAGCATTTGTTTTAATTAAAGATGTGTAGAGTGGCAAAGGCATTTTAAAATGCCTACTTTACCGTTTGTTGTTAACACTTGTTCTTTTGGCCCCGGCATCGGCGACAACGTTAAAGAGATGCAGGAGAGGTTAATGGACGGCTCCCGGCGAACTGTGTGCGGCGTCGCAAACCTGCGGCTCAAGTTGGACAGCCAAAACAGAAGCTCTCCCAGTGTACTTGATTGTTTGGTAATAAAAAGAAAACGACAAGGATACGATATTGCAAAATGTCCAGGTTGCAAATAAATTTGTCTGGAAATAATTGCCGCGCCGCATAAGTAAGCATACGACCTGCAGAAGCAGCTTAACATGACCAACACGCAACCAGCCGCAACAGCCGCCTGTGACATGCGGCAACATTGGTAAAGTGATCTTGGGGCAGAATTTCATTAAGCACCTTTAGCGCAAGTTTTTATTGTCGCAGAACTGCCATTGAAGGTTTGCTTATCCTCAACACTCAAAACCGGCAACAACAACAACGACAGCGGCAGCAGCAAATGCGGCAAAAAGCTTGAGCTGACAATCTTTTAATGGCTCGCTTCGAAACATGAAAAAATACTCAACTTTTATCGATTAATGTCTCAGTGCCGCAGCTACTGGGCTCTACTATTGTGACTCTTTAAAAGCCGCCACTAATCGTACTGGACTAAGAAGACGCTGGTCGTTAAGCCATAACCTTAACTCATGTCCTCCTCTTGCGCTCTCTCACGCTCTCGTAACGTTCAGTTCCGGGCTTGTGTGGCAGACTAAGTGTTGCATTGTGAGATTAGACGCTGGACAGACGGACGGACGGATGGACAAGGCGCTAATGTCGTCGCTGCAAACACCTTAGTAGACTTGTGACTACAAACTCAGTTACCGCACATTGTTGCATGTGTCCATGGCAGCCTTCCTGGTGGTCACCGTGAAATAAATGAATGCAATATTCACATGCAACAACTTGTGGCGATAACTATCCTTCGGATACTGACAAATGGTACAAATGAACCAATGCCGCCTGATTGGATATTGCAGATTTATTGCCACTGATTTGTATCATCAAATGAATGTGGCGAAAATGCGGTGGTCATTTGTTTGATACTCTTATGATAGACTGGAAAAATCTCACATTTTGGTGAGTAAGGAAGAATTTAGCTACAGGCAATAGGAAAGGACAAAATTGATGAGCAACGAAAAAATCGCCAAATTCAAAAGATAACAAACATTGGAAAGCCACCATTTACATCGTTTCTTACTAAAAAGTAGTAAAATTAAAGTCAGCAGCTTACTAGTCCAACCACTGAATGCATAATATAGAGTGCTCGTAATTGAGAAATTTTATTAGCAACCTAAAAATGGGTAGATTTTGATAGTTATCCAAGTAAGTGGGCTGGTAATCTGAACAAGGATCAAATTGAAAACTAATAACATTCGTGAAATGCCGAAAGTTATAAATTGCACTATGGCCTGCCATCCACAGCGTATGGAAGATAAGTGGACAGAGTGGAGAGTCTTCTGTCCCCACATAATACATCGACTTCATTCATTTGTTCAGTTAAATATCCACTGAAATATATTCTTAGTATTTGTTGACGTTAAAATAGCCAACCGCGATGCCACTAAAACATGCACACACGTCCTTTGCCATATCTGACAAATTCTAACAAATTTGGGGAAATGTAGAAAAAGTTCAATCTCCCCAAGGCTCCCTTACAGCCAAAAGTTTTTTCTACTAGTCCAATTTACCTCTTATCGACAATTGCAATCCACAGTTTCGCGGACGATATATCAGAGCACTTTCAGATATATAGACGCGTAAGTAATGTTAAGATTTGATCAGTGAATATATTTTTTGTTTAAGTCTTCTTTTTCGTCTCTGTACTGAATTAACTAAATAATATTTGTGAAGTTTATGATGGAAAGGCTCAGCGCAGAACAAAGAACCAAAGTTGTTCAATTTTACTTTGAAAGTCATCATTCGATTATTCAGATCATATCGAAATTTTATTCATGTTCGAAATGCTTCTAACGCTCCAACAATTTACCGATTGATTCAGCGGTTTGGGCAACAAGGCGCTGTCTGTGATCTTCCCCGTGCTGGAGGACCTCGTGCAGTTCGAAATGAAGTGACCATTGCTCGAGTGCAAGCAAGTATTGAGGAAAACCCCAAAACTTCCACCAGGCGACGTTCTCAGCAGTTTGAAAAGGTCTTTACATATGTTGCATCTTTTCCCATATAAGATTCAGTTGGTTCACGAGTTAAAACCAAATGATGCAGAAGAACGCATTCAATATAGTCGCCGTTAACGTTACTTATGCGCCACCCTTTATATGTATCGATTTATTTGGTTTTTTCCGTGGGAATTCATATTTTTCAGTATTTTTTAATAACCGTGTTAGGGCGATCCCTCCAAAATGTATGGAAATGAGAATAACTGATTTCCGTATCAATCACACTTCCTCTACGAAATAGTGGTAAAATGTTAGAAAAATAACTATTTTTTAGGACTGGGTTCTTTCACTTGTGTGAACTGTGGATCACACTGTCTTGGACGATGTACCGACTAATTGGCAGATAAGTGAACCTGTCGGAAGAGCCATTCTCCCATATATAATATATCAATTTCGTTCTCTTTTACACTGACAATTTAGTGAACGAATAAATGCCAAAATCTTTGTGCCTACATCGTTGGGTTGGCGGGCTCATGGAGTTTTAGTCGCTATGAATCACTTCGACGGGTAAAGCGTTTTGAAGAGACCGGTTCAACATTTAAACCACAAGCAAATGGTCGTACAAGAACATCTAGGACCGAAGACAATGTTGAGAGAGTTATGGAATCAGCACGAGGAAATCCACAAATGTCGACTCGCAAGAGATCATCTGTCTTACAATTATCGCGACGAAGTTTGCAACGAATTTTAACATTGGATCTTAAACTGCATCCAAATAAGCTGCAATTAACACAAGAATTGAAAGAGTCTGACAATATCCTTTTCTCTGACGAGGCTCATTTCCTTATGAATGGGTTCGTAAACCGTCAAAATTGTCGGTATCAGTGAAAATCCCAAAATCAAACACCAGAAACCATTGCATAGTCCTAAAGTGACAGTATGGGCAGCAATCTCTGGCAGAGGAATAATTGGTCCTTTTTTCTTCGAAAATGCGCGGGGCCAAAACGTAACGGTTAATACGGAACGCTATGTTGAGATGTTGGACGGATTTTTGGCTCCAGAAATTGAAAGTTCAAGAATAGTGAATTCCAGAAATTGGTTCTAACAAGAGAGAGCTACCTGCCACACATCAAATGACTCTATGGCGGTGGTGAAGCAGCTGTTCCCTGGCAGACTGATTTCGAAAAGAGGTGATATCCCATGGCCCCCACGTAGTCCAGACTTGACGCCTCTTGACGTTTTTTTTTGTGGGGATACCTCAAACACAAAGTCTACAGTAATAATCCAAGAAACATCGTTCAGCTCAAGGAGAATATCCGTGGTGAAATGGCAGCTATTACACCAGCATTACTGAAGAAAATTTTCAATAATTTTCGTTTGCGTTTAGAGAAGTGCCGTCGTAGAGAGGGTCACCATTTAGTTGTTATTTTTAAAAAATAAACTCCATTTATTACTCTACAATGCATGTTACTCTACTGTACATGTGAGATGAAAGTAATACTATAACGTTACAAGTCTTTACAACTGTCTTCGACGCCATGCCCTCAAGTTACATGGAGGTGTGGGATTCTGAACAAAATTTAAAAAAATGCGCTCCTTTTTACATCCAGGAGTCACCCCTTAGCCTTAGCTTAACCTGCCAGCGAAGTAATTTTCCCGTAGGAGTTGATAAGACGAAGCTTTTCTTGTCCATACATCCAACCTTTACCATCGTCCGCGTTCAGTTCATCCTAACCTCAAAACAACAAGTCATTATCTAAACTAATGATGATGTTACATGTGAAATCAGAGAAAGACCACACATGCGCACCACATTTTCAAATTTACATTCATATATATACGAGTATATGTATAGGTATGTACATAACGAAATGAACATTTATGTATGTGCATACATAAATATGCACACACGAATATGTATGTATGTACATAAGTACGTATGATGATTTGTACAGCTTTGTAGTTATGAATGTATCGAGATATGTCTTTTTCGTTGTCTTACTAATTCGGTGAAAGAAATCCTCTCCGTTCTGGTCTTGGCTCTTCTAATTTAAATGTATTCATATTCCGTCCGTCTATCCATTTGGGTTTTTGTAATGTGGCCAGATAGCTTTTGTCGCCGTTGTCGTCGTAACTGAGCGTTGCCACTAACATTTGAAAATAGAAGGCAAACAAAAAATTCAAATTCAATTTGAAATTGTTAAGATTTTCTTCTTAGGGGCCCACCATACTCGTACACAGGCAAACAACACATGACGGAGTTACTCACTCACTATGAGTTAGTACTACATGTGTTGCTTTCGAACGCTCACGATTTCTGCAAACATTTTCAAGCCAATGACGCGAGAATCCAGTCACGTTTTTGACTGCGTCTATCAACCACTGGCCAACTACAAATAAGCTGCAAGTGTTCAAGACAGGAAAAAATTTGTATCACTTAAAAACAGCTACATACTCTACATATCTATCTACCTGCCTTTCTAGTCACATGCATGTATTCATACTTACTACTACTATTCATATACAGTAAAATTATCGACAACATGTTGTTGCTGTTGTAGTTGTTGTTGTTGTTGCTGCTGCTGTTGCTGTGACTATGATCATAAGGGGCGGTGTTTTGTGGTCCGGTGTTTCACTTGTATATGCGAAACTTTGTCTGTTATGCGAGACTACGAGGGTACGTTTTAATAACATTCTCCATTTTGCTCTGGAGCTCCCCATATGCATATTGAACACAGTGTGTTTTTCGTTGTTGTCTTTTTTTTTTGCTCTCCTTTGGGTTTCAGGGTTTTTGTGAAAGCATCATCATTTACATATCGAACTACTAATGAAGCACGCTGAGAAGTCAAATTTGCAATGACATTTGCTTTTACCAGTTTTCGATTTGTTCTTTTACCTACCACGGGGACATTGGAGCAGGCAACGATGCCCGTTTGGTCCGAGGCCACATTTCAACCCGAAGCAGTTGGGGTAATTGGAAGTGAGAGTTTGAAAGGATGGACAATGCAATGAGGTTGTTTGATGTTTTTGCATTTTAGAATGCATTACTTCAATCTCTGTTTTTTTCCTACAGCGACACTAAGGCGTCTAGGCAATGGGTTCGATTAGAAAACCTGGAGATTTCATCGGTCATTGGTGCTTTTTGGAAGGGGGACAAAAGTCCTGCATATAAAAACGCCTTTCATAAGTTCAAATAACACTCGATAAGTATAGGTTATCTAAGTTGTTAAATATGGGTCCTTTATTTGGCACCGAAAAAGAAGGTCACGATAAACAAAATTATATTTCTTATGCGAAATTTAATTCTATTAAATCTTAACGATAATTTTCGGTTAAATTACTTATGTTCTACGTCAAGTCTGATTCAATCTTTCAATTTTTCAAAGATTCTAAGTATGTCAGTGACCATGTTAATTATCTGATATTGAAGAACTCTTTGATATGAATATTACATATTACTTCCTTTTCGGATCACTTGAAGTCAAATGTCAACAGTAAAAATGTCCCTAAGTTCGGCGGCCCCAAACCCTAGCATATCGGCCAATAAGTCCCAGGACTGAAAAGTATTATTTTTTTTTTTGTGCAATTTGGGGTTTTTTTTATCGGTTTCTTTCAAGAGTAATACAATCATTTGATACATGGAAATGTAGATCTCCTAGTATAAGGCTGTATGCCGACTTCTACACTGACGGCTCATAATTAAATGATCAGGTAGGTTTCGGGGGTCTATTCCAAAGACCTAGGGTAAAGTATAGCAAGAAGACTACCTTATCACTGTAGTGTTTATCAGGATGAAATTTTGGCCATTAACGAAGTGGCATGATGAGTGAGATATATAGGTAACGTCCTCACCACGGTGAGGATTAACATATTCTCTAACAGTTAAGCTGTCATTTAATCCCTGGATTCTGTCTTCCTGAACTCAATATCAGCCCTGAATTGCCGCAGATCTCTTAACGAAATGACTCAGCATTTCAACATCCACCTTATGTGGGTGCCGGACCACAGGGACATACCAGGGAACTGCAGAGCAGACGAGCTGGCAAGGCTAGGCACAACCTTACAGACTCCAGCCGAGTCGAAGTCCGTGTGTATGCCTCTAGCCACTTGCAAGCTCCTACTGCGAGACAGGGCATATTTAGCAGCAAATGGTAGATGGCCGTCCGTCCGAGGCTGTAGAAGACAGATGTGGCCTCACCTAGATCTGAAGTGTTCACACACACTGCTGTCGCTATGAAGACCCGACATCTCATTGCTTGTATCCGTCTTGACAGACGGTGTCAGTGTCCGATTGGGAGATAAGCAGTGAGAGTGAAGGTTGCGACTAGTGACTTCTGCAGTAGCTGCAGAGATGAAGAGTAGGAGGAGTCCATAGAAGTTGCAATTCTCTGCAATTGCCCGCCCACGCGAACAAGTGGGGATCAACACTGGGCTTATATTTCTTTAGAGACATAGGAGATCTGGACGATATAGATATTGTCAGACTTAAGAGCTTCTTGAGGCGTTCGGGATGGTTCAACAGGGAAAATAAGGGATATCCATGTCTCTAGTTTCCGTGGTATCACAATGGACTATATAGTCTAAATGAGTCTGCCTATTCAGACTGGTAGACTGACCTAACCTAATCTAATAGAATCATTTTAATGCTTTCCTTAAATTTCCATTCCTTTTTTGTAGAAGGATATACCCTCGAAATGTGCTTCAAGTTCTGCAATGATGTTATCATATGGTCCAAATCAAGACCGACTACGCACGATTTTTGCTAGGTGTTTTCTACTCAATGGAGTGGCGATTTGGTTCAGGAGTGAAATGGTGGACTCATGTTTCCTTTATTGCTACATAGTTAAACATCAAACCGGTCCAAACAATGTCCCGAATTAACAAACACTTTGATGTTTTTGTTTCACTGTTAGCAAACGCGGTATCCATTTGTGCAACATTATTCTAAGGCACAAATTTTCTAGTGAAATACTAAATACACCGGCTTTCGATATATGAAGTGTTGAAAAATGAAATATGAAACGTTGAAAGGCATCGTTTATAAGTCGTCTTTTTGTTATTGGCGGCTTCTGCGCGATAGTGCTGGGATTTTTCGACCAATGTGTTTGTAACTCACTTCAGTGGAGACTACCGATCATAGGTAGTATCGAACAAAAACCACTTCAGTGTAAACCCGAAATTTGTCTGTCTCTAGGTATGCAATATGTCCTTGCAAATTTTTTGAGTCCTAATTTAAGCGTTTTGTCCACTGCCACGTCGATAGGCGATGGAACAGGGTTAAACTGCTTCAAATTCCTACAATTTAGTGAGAAGCTGAATCTAGAGACTACCCTGTGAGGAAGCAATGCATATACCAAGTCTAAGTCACGGAATATTGTCCATGGCAAGCGCGCAGGCTATTATCCAATAACCTTACCCTTACAAAATGTTGTTTTTGCCCATATTTAACTTACTGAAACTTACTGGCTGCTGGAGGTTTAAATTGAAACTACAATTTGTCAAGACAACACTTAACATTATAACATTAATATTAGCATTTAGTCTTTGACACAGATTTGTGTTTCAGACCAATAATGAACAATCGCGGCACCCATTTGAAAGTCATGTTTTTCTATCCAAATGATGCTGTCTTTTTTTTCTGAGAACCAACATTGTCTCAAATTTTTACTGCTTTTAAACTCAGAAAGTACATTAGAAAGACCACATAATTCTCTGATAAAAATCCAAGTACGACTTTTTAATCCTTTACGCTTGTTTACAAAAAAATGGATTAGAAACTTATTAAACAAAGTCCGAGCATAGGCACATTGCATGGGTGAAGCTCTTTCATATTCGTGCATGCGATGCGAGAACCCCTCTTATTCTATCATAGAACGTTGTATTTGGCCAGCGTTTACTCGTTATTTGTTTTCATTCCAGAAAAGTCTTATATACGCATCGTTACAATTTTATAATTTCGACACTTTGACTGGAATTACTTACACATCTTACTGACGTTCATTCATTCATCCACCCAGTTGATTTCACCAGAATTGTTTAATAGCCATTCCTAATTTCAAGTCTTTGACTATTTGGTATCCTCTGTGTTATCTTCTTAAAAATTCCAGTGTTATCGCTCGGAAGTATTCAAAATTTTCCAGTACTTTTTTGCTTTATAAATGTTTTCCTTGGCATAAGTCCGAATGGGTTTCGAAAAGTTTCGTTTCATGGTTGTACTACTTTATTTGCGTCACATTTGTTTTCGGCATTGATTGCTACCGTTTCGCAGTAGTGTTCTTGCTTGAACTGAGTCCGGGTCCCTGTTTTACAAGCAGTAAATGACTTGATTAATCAATCAGTCGTCTCTCGTTGGCTGTGTCACACACGGGGAGGCAGAGAGAGGAGCAATCACATTAACAATTTCATTTTAATGTACATTTTGTTTAGTCCATTCCGTCACGCATCGCAATAACCTGACTGACTGACTGCCAGCGACAAAACACGGATGAGAGCAGAGATGGATGGATGTGCGGATGGACGCTTGGACGGACGGATCACAACACATCACAATTCTGTATAAGATGTTGTCGCAGTGTTTGGTGTGGATGAAGACGCTTATTTATAATCGAATCGGATTGAAACGAATTGAATTGAATCGAATCGAATTGTAGTTGTTAGTACATGATGTTGTGTTTTCTTGCCGAAAATGGTGAGACAATTTTGCGAGAATTCCCGCTGTTCAGTTGGAGTAATGATGATGGGCATGAGGTGCCCGACGGCAATGACGCAGATGATGACGACGATGATGGTGGTGGTGTTGGCGGCGACGGTGGCGGAGATGATGGTGTTGGTTCTGGTGCTGTTGCTGGTGACAGTAACGGACAAATTTTCCTATACTGTCGACCCAAATACGGTAACGGTTCTTGCCGCAATTGCTTCCACTGCCGCTGTCTGCCAATAATTGCCGGTTAACGCGTCCACAGTGTGTTGATTACTTTTGCACCCGCTCTTGATGGCCGTTGACGAGAAGGACGCGTTTTACTGTTCACTTCATTGTTAAGATATTGTCACATAATTGGTGACTGTTGATCGATCACCTTGTGCTGTGTATTGACTTGGAACATTGTGGTGGATCTGTTTTGGTGCCTCATGTTATCTTTGGCCCAGCTCCGTTGAGCTGTTGCTGGCGATTCAAGTAATTTTGTCATTATTCCTTGGCCACTTGACTCGGGAGTTTTGTTACTTTTTAGAGGCAATAAATTAAGCAGAATAGAAGGTAATGATAGTTCGCCAACTCAGGTGACAATTTAATTGGGTGTTGATTGTTCTATGGGCAACACTGGTTAGCCTACTAGACGACAATAATGATGCTCGTAAATATTTACTACAATAGGCTAAACACAGGCTTCTTTCATTCAGTGTAAATGCTACAGTATGAGATATGCAATAGAGAGTACTTGAAAAGAATCCGTTGCGTAAAAAATATATCACATTTATATCTAAAGCACTGTTCTGTAACTATTGTATTTCGGCACAAAAGTTATCAAATGTCAATAAATTTCTATAAAATGTTATAAATTGTTTAGAACCACCTAAGGAATTTATTGTCTAGTCGGTGTGATTTAACGATATCCGTCCGTCAGCATGAGCTATTTGGTGTTTGTCAAATACGAGAAAAAATTGCATCGAATTACCCACATTATTTGCTTGGTTTGTGAAAAATATGATTTTTCCAGAGGAAAAATATGATAGATCGATATAAGTTTTTAACAGATGGACTTATCTGACGACAAGTCATCCACAGCAATTGCGACCAAAGGAAAAGTTTATCCAATAGGCATTTTAGATTAAAAGATAGTAACACTTTGTGGCGCGCTGTATTTTCTTTATATTTTATAAATCTTTATATTTTATAAAGTACTATACAAGGAACATTTCTGTCATTAAACAATTTCCAGCGCCATCTGGAGAGCAACACAATAACAGCTATTAAAGGTAAATTAACAGAGGTTCCGCTGTGGTCGCTTATAACTCGTGTATGGCGTTTAGGATCATTCACCATATAAACTCCATGTCAAGGATTACTGCAATATTGTTACCTTATTGGGACCCAGTAGTCGAAATATAGTTGAATTTTGTCTTGTAGAACTCCTGGTATAAGATTGTATGTTGACCTCTACACTGACGGCTCAAAACTAAACAATCAGGTAGGTTTCGAGGTCTACTCCAATAACATAGGGTTAAGTATAACAAGAAGACTACCTGAAACCTCAGACCAAAATTTTGGCCATTGAGGAAGTGGCAGAATGGCTGAGATATAACATCCTCACCACGATGGGTATTAACATATTCTCTGACTGTCAGGTTGCCATTAAATCTCTGGATTCTGCCTTCCTGAACTTAATATCAGCCCTGAATTGCCGCAGATCTCTTTACGAGATGGCTCAGCATATCAAAATTCACCAGGGGACTCCAGAGCAGACGAGCTGGGAAAACTTGGAACAAACTTACAGACTCCAGAGTTGGAGTCCGTGGGCATGCCTCTAGCCACTTGCAAGCTCCTACTGCAAGATGAGGCATATTTAGCAGCAAATGGTAGGTGACCGTCTGTCCGAAGCTGAAATCAATCCAGACAGATATGGCCTCGCATAAATCTGAACCGTTCACACACACACTGCTGTCGCTATCAATACCCGACATCTCATTACTTGTATCCGTTATGATAGGGCGCTGTCTGATTGGAAGACATGCAATGAGACTGAATTTTGCGACTAGTGACTTCTGCTGGAGCTGCAGGGATGAAGAGAAGGAGGAGTTTATAAAACACCTTCTCTGCAATAGCCCCGCCCTGGCGAACAGGCAGGGATCAACGCTGGGCTCATATTTCTTTAGAGACCTAGGGGATTCTGACGTTCAGAATGGTTCAACGGGGGAAACTAGGGACATCCATACCTCTAGTTTCCGTGGTAGCACAATGGACTATACAGTCCGAGTGAGTCTTTCTATTCAGACTGCCACACTGACCTAACCTAAACTTCCTTGAACTTGGAACACACCCTCTTGAATATCTTGTATTGCTAGGGCTTTTGAGGTGCATTTTATACCACTTAAAAGAAGGTGTATACAAGAGGATTACTTAGAATTGTTTCACAGTTTGAATGTTTTTGGATTTAAAATGGGTGAGCTATGATGGTAAAAGTTCGGTAATAATCCCATACAATTCAGGTATTCACATCCTGTGCAGAAAATGGTTTAAATTAAATTTCGTTTGATGAAATTGTAATGAGTTCCAGTTTCTCAGAGTCAATCAGTTTTTAAAGATTTTTAACATAGAATGTTTAGCTTTAGTTTGTTAATTCGCTATCGTCCCTCACTCATAGATATTTTAGCAGCAGAACTGCATAATTCCATTAATTTATGTTTATTTTTTGCTGTTTTCCCTATACTTAGTCCGATAACTGTCTATAAAAACCGTAAACTAGCGCCCTCTGGAGAGATATATTAAACACTAAATTAAAATATCCAATGAGCTGTAGCTTTCCCTCAACTGCCACACATATCTCCAAACATTCTAACAACATTTAAGGTTTGTTAACGCCACTCTTCTTTTTAGTTTCAGTGGTTTTTCTCAGATCTCTAGATGTTTATCCTCAAATTGTCTTAATTTGTTTTGAGGTTTTGTTACACTTGTTGCCAAACTTAAATATTGGTCATAAATCAGCAACCAAATTAGGTCCGCGAGTTATTTACTTTTGTTAACAACAACTTGGAGTCTTCCTTTCCTCCAAATGCAAGTGATTTGTTGTTCCGCGGCGCCAACCACAGTTTATCAATTATTTATAAATGCTCCAAAATGTTTACACAGAATACAGGGCTCTTAACCGTAGACAGCGAATATTTGGCCAAGTTGTTGACTTGAAGTTGTTCACCTTAATGCCCTGTATTATTGGTCAGTCAGGCAGCAAATGTAGAAGCGACTACAGCATCATCATCATTGTTTCTTCGTTCTCCTCTGAACACATTGGGGATTTCACATGCGACGATATATTGCCATGAAACACGTAATCTCCCAATTAGAGTGCCGCGAGTAGCCAGCCATCCCATCCCATTCATAGGCTCCTTTCGAATTCAGTCATCTTTCATTGGACACACACACACACACACACACACACAGATATATCGATATATTAATTGCTGCCAGGCGTACAGACATACAAACGTGGATACTGGGACCCACCACAGTTATTTAGCAGCAGATTTCTCTGAAGTCTGGAATTCAAATTTCACACGCTCTCTACGGAATACTCGTTTCACCGTTTCTTCCCTTTTGTCTTTAATAATGTCATCGTCTAAATAGGACACACACGTTGTCCAGGATGCTTAATTCCAGTCTTAATTAGCACTCTAGGTGGTGTTGGTGGTGATGGTGATGATGGCCATGTGGCCATGGTGGTGCTGAAAGCGAGCTTGGCATGACTGGCTGATGTCTCCTTGGAAAGTGATCATCATCATCACCAGCACCGTCGGCATGTGATATTGCAACAGTTCAGCACTCGACGCTTAGTGTTTTAAGCCCTGCTAATGCCGTTGTGTAATTATAAATGTCAACGAATATACCGAATGCGACATAACATAAAAAAGGCAAAATATCAGCGACTGAGAAACAATTAAATTAAATTGAAATCCACTAAAATCAGGTCATTATATTGACTATTTAATGAGTTTTTTGGGAAGGGGCAAAAGCAAAAAAATGTACATTTACAGTAACAGCGAAGTGGAATGAGGATAGAGAACATGTGGCAAATATTTTTATTATGTAAATAAACTAGTCAAAATTTCTAATATAAAGTCATTAGACTTTGACCAGCGTTCGTGAATTTTGCAAAAATTGAATGAATTCATTTAAATATGAGCGTACATTGACAAATGATTATGACCGATCAATAATAAACAGAAAAAATGGAGATGGGTGAGTCTAAACTCGGATGTACATTTACAAAATCTTATTCAATATGAACGAATTATTCATGTCCACTAGATTTTCCATTCGTCTACATATTCGTCTACTTTTGAGTGGAGAAGTTATCGGCAAGATGAATGCTGCGTGTTCTTACAGTAACCAATAAGCTATTGATTTGATTGTTTTTCTTAGTTTCTGATTATCTGAACCAAAATACTCTAAAGCGAAAATTCGTACCATCAGGTTAAGGAAATCTATTTAATGTTGAAATAATTCGCCAATGTTATAGACAATTTGTAAGATCACGACATCGCAATACCAACGAGTATCACAATAATCGTTAATGAATTTAATAAAAGCGGGTTATTTTTTCGGTTAAAAAGTCAGGAAAACACTTAGAAATATCTGAAACAGAAACATAGTGACTTCGTCTATCTATATATTTTAAGGAGTTTTAAGGAGTTTAACTACAATTAATTTAACGGTTACCTAGCTTTCGCTTATTTTGGACGTCAATTCGCTACATTGTTTGAATATTGCAGTAATGTTACAAATAATTCCTAAAGCCACGAAAGAGTTTAACAAATTTATTAAAATTTACTTATTTTCTTTCTGACAGGAAACCAAGGAAAATGCTCAGGAGTGCTTTCGCATATCCATATATATTCGCATAGTTTTGAGCATTTAACTGCAAATGAGAAAATGGCCGATTTGATGGTTAACTTAGTTTCGCTTGTTTGGCTGTATCGTATTTATATACAGCCACATTAATAGGGCATTGCGATGTTAGTGCCCAATACTGCAGAATTCCACTGTGTGGATAAAGTCAAACTTAGTTTCTCGTGACAATGATGACCCAAACAAGAATTCTTATGGCCTCATTTCAATAAGGTTCATCATTGACCTAATCAAATCATGTTAGCCTAAAATAGTCAATTTCCAATGAAAAGTGTGTTGGTGCGCACCTAAGTTTCCGCTGTTAATCAATAGGTGGCGCCAGCTGTAAGTGCTAGTCGATTTTGCCATACCCTAAACGTCATGACCCTAGCTCAGGCATAAGGTAAACATACCGCCTCGACCCATTAGTGATTTTCTTTAGACGTCATATTCATTTGTTTGTGTAAATATGTATGATTTTGTGCCGTCATATGCGGGAAGTATTGATTTTCTTCTTTCAATCGAAGAAAACGGCGACTGAAGCTCATCGAGAGCTTCAAAACGTTTACGGAGATGCTGCTTTAAGTGAAACAACGTGTCGAGATTGATTCCATCGCTTCAAAGACGGCGATTTTGATGTTGATGACCGTTTGCGTGAAGGAAGACGAAAAATCTTCGAATACACGAGTTGACGGCATTGCTAAATGGGAATCCGTGTCAAACGTAGGTAGAGCTTGTTTAACTACTAGGAGTTACCCGCCAAGCTATTTCCAAGCTTTTGCATGCATTGGGAATGATTCAAAGGCACGGAACTTTGATTCATTATGAATTGAAGCCAAGGAACAACTGCTTCAGCTACAAAAAAGGAAGAATTTTCTCCATCGTATTCTAACGAATGATGAAAAATAGATTCATTACAGCAATTCGAAGAAAAGAAAGTCATGGGGGCTGCGAGGTCATGCTTCTATGTCGTCGCCACGGCCGAATATTCATGCTGCGAAGATTACGATCTGTATTTGGTGAGACCAGATCGGTGTTGCTTATTTAGAGCTGTCTCCATCACTGGGAATCAGTATCGAGTTTAATCAATGCGGTCTCACGTGGCCAATCTCATTAAAACCTACCTGGAAACGCTGAAATGGGAAGTCTTACCCCATTTGCATATTCTCCAGATTGTCACTTGTTCCGTTCGATGGCACACGGTCTGTCTGACCAGCAATTTCATCAAGGAATGGAAAGGAGATTCGTGGATAGCCTCAAAAGATGAGCAGTTTTACCGGGACGGAATATGGGCTTTGACAGAAAGAGGGAGAAAGTAGCTAGCGATGGGCAATATTTTAATGAAGCATTTGTAAACATGTTTTCATAACAAAGTTGCATTTTTATAAAAAAAAAAAACAGCGAGAGCATAGCTGCGCATCTAATAGCCCGTCAATTCGATCAAATCAAAATATGGACAGATATGACGCAATTAGGTTCGTTCTTGCCACAACTGAAATATGTAACAAGTATAATCAAATTCCAGTGAAAAATGTTGTTGTTGGAAGCAGTAAAACCAAAGTGTGTAGGACCATTAATAGGAAAGCTATACCATAACATGGACCAATGTAGCCCTTCTTCAATAAGCTTTATCCCTGGTAGCAGTAAAACGCATGTACTAAGTGTAGTCAAATTCTAATGGAAACGGTATCTTCTTGAAAGCGATAATGGCAAACGTTCGATTCAGTTGTACGAAGGCGGCATCTTAATTTTCAAATTTCTAGAAGGTTTCTATTTGAACCAATTAAATCATCTGTATTAAATGTAATCAACTTTTAACGCAAACTGCGATTTTTCAAAGCGATGTAAGCAAACTTGGCCTGTCTACTGCAAAAAAGGAGAATTCGAAATGTGAACCCTCGTAGTCCGTTTTCAGCAGGATAGGTGTAATTTTAAACCAAAGTTCATGCGCAAAATTTAGATTAATTTAAATTAAAACTGTAGCTTTTGTTATTAACGAATCACCTATCTGGGGTCTATATCAAAACATAAACTGATATTGTCCATTTTCTATAGAGTTATCCATTTTATTGGTCTAATTAAAACGTATGAGCAAACATAACCAACTTTCTATAAGAACTGAAGCGATAAAACCAAGCTTGGATGGTTCATTTGTATAAAGGCTACATCGAAACATTGGTTTCCGAGTACGTATAACTGCGTCTTTACCGGAACAAACGGACACTGCTAAATCAATGAATCTCTGTGTCAATCTTGTATAGTCAAACTAATACAGGATGTGTTTTTGCAGCAGCATTTTATAACCTAAAAGCAGGTATCAGCATATAGCACCACATTGGGTGTTTGCTGAAAATTTAAAGTTTAACACAGTACAATGCTGGTCCTGTCTATACTTTACTTAGTAGAATATGCAATAAGTAGTAACAAAAATTGGAGGAAAGCCAGAAGCCAACCATACAAAAATGTGTCTTTTTAAATTGCATTTGTTTTACGTTATCATGTCCTCAACATATAAAATTCATCGTCGGATAAATCGGACAAATATGTTGGATGTTCCGCAGTGCAACACAACAACTATCGTCCAAAGACTTTAAAAATTTGATAGAACTGCAACTACGTAATGCTTCCCTCAAACATTCCTCTTTTAAAGGGACCACCAACTTTTCACATTTTGATATTTTGCCTTCGCCATCGTAATATATTCGCCGTTCACTGTCGCGTCTGCCATAATAACGTATTAAAATTGGCACTGCATCATGATTCCCATTGATGGCCACATTTACTAGCTTTTTGAAAAAAAAAAAAGAAATGGCGACGCTTAATTATAAAACGCACCATGCTGTGTCATTTTTGTCCCCTTGCCGACTAGTTGGCAATGCTGTAAGGTGATGTGTGTGGTCCCGCTTCTGAATAATCATTTGCTCTTTAGAGTTTGCTTTGCCTTTTTTCTCCTTCTGTCATCGTAGACAGATTTATATGAGTCTTTGATATTGGTCTCATAAATGAAGTGATTGCTTAAATTGTCAGGCCAACCGATGCTGGTGTTGACCGGCTGGCCGGCTGGACAACTAACCAATCAGCCAGTCAGCAATTGGTCTGGTTCGAGATTTTGTGTTTCATCGTGCCGCTCGCTGCAAGCTTATAGAAATTATGGTAATTAAAAGGTGTTTCGATTTAGCCAATAAGCTTTTATTTTTCGTTACATTATGATTGCCGCTTGTAATCAACTTGTCGCTGAACCACATGTGGGGTCCCGGCAGACAGACAAACCGATAGACGGACATAAACCAAGTTTAGTTTCAAAATTCATATTTATGCTGACTCGACGACTTTGTAAAGGGAGTTAAACCGAAATAAATCTCTTTGTTTGATATTCACAACAAACAGACAAAAAAAAAAAAAACAAAAAGCAGAACGAAAACAATTCCAAAACAAGTCTAGAGGACATGATTGGTAAAGTTGGACCAATACCACGACTTTAGCTAGCTTTAACGGCGAAAGCAACACGATGAACTGAAGAACGAGCGGTCAGGAGGTAGGACGGACATTAAATGCAATATGTTGCAACGACATGATTATAATGCCACACAGTGCTGTGCAACGCTGAGTTGACTTTATGGTGGGTGGTCGTTTTGGTGCATTTCAAGAATTTACTTGAGCTCGCGTTGTCGTCGATTTATTCTAGTTTTGATCCACAAGTCCACAAGAACGGCAACCAACCAATCAATTGCATATATGCGTGGCATGTTGCCACAGTATACCCAATACCACCATCACACGATGATGATGATGATGATGTTGATGATGACTGACAAAACCCCCAATGCCATGAATAATAAAAACGAAAATCTCTGGTCTTCTCTATGCTTCTTTTTTGCAGACGATACTCAACTCCATGCACAAGTATCAACCCCGGTTTCATTTGGTGCGAGCCAACGATATCATAAAACTACCATATTCGACGTTCAGGACATACGTATTCAAGGAGACGGAATTCATAGCTGTGACTGCATATCAAAATGAAAAGGTAGGTACACCATTCAGCTAGCTAGCTCTCTCACTTGTATTCCCTACACGTCCTCGTCATGCGGAGGACACAAGTCACCAACTTTATATCCTGTTCACACGTCGTTCTTCTTCTTTTTTGTTGTTTTTTGGCAGATAACTCAGTTGAAAATCGACAACAATCCCTTCGCCAAAGGCTTTCGCGATACGGGCGCCGGCAAGCGGGAAAAGAAGTGAGTATCACTAAAGTTTTGTTTTAATTTTTAACCGGTGCAAAACAAGTTAGGGGGTGACCTGTGGGTGGAGCTGTGAAACCTTATACAAGCTGCAACTGACTTTGGCTACAGAAATGTCACTATGTAAGCTTCGCCATCAGACAACATCATGTGTGCCAGCAAATGAAGATGCCACAAACACTCACAAATGTGTCATGTCATAAGGACCAGGCAGGAGGGATCCCTCCTACTTTTCCGGCCCGTCATTTTCGAAGGAAGTGATAGCTTTTCTGACATATTTCCAGTGTTTGTGAAAGACTGTCAGTCTTCACTCTGCAAGGGAAAAAGTTATGTTAGGTTACATCCCTCCCCTTGCCGTAGACAAGACATTAACAGTTGTTGGCGTGTCAGCAATTCGCATTTTTGTGAAAACTCATGTTGGTTGACAGTTGACTTTCCAAGTTGTTGGCAACCCATCTTTTAGTCTCTCCCCTCCCAACCCAACCAACCAAGGCGCAAGTACTCGGTGTCATCACCAGGACACGTACATCCTTAGAGGCACAAGTAAATGGAATTGATTTCGAATGGATAGAGACGTCATTGTCATCCCGGCCACATCACCAGAACCAACGAAGATTCCCATGAAACGCCATTCATCATGGTAAAAATGTTGAAACGCAAACTAAACTAGGAATGAACCCCAAAGAGCGCATCGAAACAATGATGATGGAAAAATATCATACCATCAAGAAGGAAAAGAAAAAATTGCCTAGTCAACTACCCCTAAAATAAAGTTAATCTGTCTGTCTGTCTGTCTTTATTTCACTAAATCATAACGCTTTTCAAATGACCGATAGCGTATGCTTTACAGCCAGAAAGATTTGCAGCCGTATCGGATTTCCGGCGATGCGTTTAAATCATCAACCCCTCCCTCAATCTGCCCCGCAGCTCTTCTGTTCAATGCTTTGTAATCCACAGACCAGCGATGATGACGATGATTGCGACAATTGATTTGACTTGTGGTATATTGTGATTCTATTAGAAACGGAAATTAAAATCAATCAATCAATTGTTGGTATTTTAAGGATTTGCTTGGGCTTTATATAACAAATACTCCTGCACTCCATTGAGGGATTTTGTCAATTTGTCTAAAGATAAATTTGCATGACTTTTCCGGAAATTAAAAGAATATATTGCAAATAGGAAACGAAATAAGGCGTTTATCTCAAAATAAACGAAGTACGTTGTAAGAAAATCAACCTTTAAAAGCTTTTCATTTGTTTACTTATTTATTTATTCAAACTCTTGATTTTAGTTTTTACAGAAAAGCATACAAAATTCTTCTTATTCAAATCTTACATGAGTTTATTTTTAAATGGAAGTCTTACAATGAAGAAAAACTATTAAACACCGTATTATTTGTCCATAATTTTCTTTAATTGCTCGGAGAAAATTTTGACAAAATAAACATTCAAAGCTCAAACGCGGGAATGAGAATCCAAATTCACCAAATACGACATCTACTCGATTTATTTCTTTATTTAATATATTGAAAGCATAACTGATAGAAAACCAGGATCTACGATCTCTGAAAGATCTCCAAAATAACCATGTAGGCTTTGGGGTCTACTCTAAAAACTTAGAGTTAAGTGTAGCAAGGAAGACTGCCTGATCACTGTAATGTTTATCAGAACGAGCATTTGGCTATTAACGAAGTGGCAGAATGCCTGAGATATAGCGTCCTCACCACGATGGGAATTAACATATTCCCTGGCAGTCAAGTTGCCATTAAATCCCTGATGCCCACAGTCACAAGAACTACTTTCGGCCAGACCTCTTTTGAGCAAAAACTCGTTCAAAGAGCGATGCCCTTGTCAGGATTTCCATGACATTGATATTTGGTTGTCAGAATTTTCGATAGTAAGTCTTAGGAAACCGATCATGGCGCGATGGATGGTGCACGTGACTATCGCTCGCATGATGCTGGGTTCAATTCCGCATACAGCCATCTATCATTATTTGAGTGCAGGTGAAGTCTGGTAAATGCTTCTCAAACTGTGACGTTAAACTGTAAGTTTTCGTGAGTGAGTCTAAAAATGGAATTTGTGGAAGCTCACTGAATGTGAGGAGCTCTTCCATACCTCATCCATGGGATGCAAGATATTTGTCTTAAGTCTTAGGAAAATTTGAGGATGATCCATTTTGTATCGAAAATTATGTTCAGCAACAAAGTTCTGGTTGAATGGTTTGTAAGCCAAACATTAGCCTCGATGCTCGAGGATTTGCATTTTATTAAGCGTTTAAATAAAAATGTCTTACACTTTTTTAATTTGTCTTTTTATTTTGAAAAGCTAAAAGCCAAACATTGAACAGATTATCCCTTACCCGATATCCGATTTTTTTAAAACAATAATGTTGATTCGGTTAATGTTAGTTCATACTTTGTCTCCAACTGCCCTATGAATTTCAATACCAAATGAACATTCCCGACTCTATGTCCTTTATAAACTTACTAGAAATTTCCTTCCCGCTCAACGTAACGGAACTTACTCGCTCATGTTTTGATATTTTGATATCTTCATTTTGGCCAAATTGTTCCGCCTTTGTTTCAATGCAAGCATTTGCCTGCACTTTCGTTTCGACTTAAAGACATACGTAAATACATTCGTAGGTAGGCAGGCACAGGCCTTAATTGAAAAAACGAAAGAGAACTGTATAAAACATTAATTCGAGACACGTTAGCGCAATTTTCTTGCCACAAGGCAAGGAATTAAATGGCACAAAAAGCCGGCAACGCCACCAAACTCCTTTGGTGTTCACACATCAAAGCACTGCAATTTTGCTATATTTTGTTTTTTTTTTTTTTGCAACGTAAATTGGGCAATTTAAAATTGAAATACGCCAGAAGTTGGCCATCAGCATTCAGCATATACATGCATAACGGCGGGGGTGTGGTGCCGGCTATGATGAAGGTCTAATACTAATTTAATAGTAAATCAATTTACCGACTTCAACGTTTATCCTACCCCCACCACCTCGTCCTCCGGCATAAAAAACGAACGTCTAATCCGGTTTGTTTGGCCTAAATGAAGGAAATAATATATGTATATGTACATACATATATAAATTACATATGAGCAGGATCCCAAGTCCGTCGGAAGCTCAAATGCCAATATTGAGAGATTACTATGAACCGTAGCCTGTAATTTTCCTTTTACATCAATTTGATGTTTGTTTGTTGTTGATATCCTTGCAATTTACTACCGTTTGTAGGTTGATACACCCCCTTTTAGGTTTTTAACGACCGAAAGATGGATGGAAATGTTAGGCGGTGTGGATGTGAACAGTCTTTGGGGGTTCTTAAACACTTTGCAAGTTTTCCTGCACTCACGGCTGGAGTCTTTCTGTATACGTTTTAAACGTTTTGTTGTTGTCAACTAACGCTTATTGTAGTTCTTTGTTCTCGAACAATTTTTTGACGTCTCCTCTTCACCGCGCTTTTCACTTTCAATTGACATTTATATCTTGAATTGCGAATAATTGTTAGGATATTTTCTCTTTCACTTTTCCGCAGAACTGTGTTTCGAATTCCCATGGCTTGTAAAGGTTTCAATTTCCTGGAAAAAAAGTCCTTTTAAATTATAAAACAGCAATTAGCGTATGTTTTTAATAGCTGTGAGTATTGACTCCTTTTGAAAATTGTTTCCATATTTTCTTACTGCTCTTTGGTGCGTCCTCGCCTATAATCCTTTTGTGTAAAATGCTCAAATATCATTTGTGCGTAAGCCTTCATGTGGCGATAATGAGGAATTCCTTAGGCCGATTTAAATATCACAATTCTGGGATCGTTTGGCACTTAACAACCATCAAACAAATCCTGCGGTGAAGGGTGCAAAGCCACAAAATTATTATTAGCATTGGTGTTATTATAACTAGGATAGTCGCAGGACTCCCTTGCGTCGACAAAGGGTTGTTTTCTTGGCTTTCATATAAAGGGAGGGGGTCCATCCCATCCTTCCTCTATGAATTAGTGAATTAGTAAGAAATTTGTTACAACACTATTGTTCTCCACGCACAACAAAAACACCCAGTGCTCATGCACGCATTAAGAATCCTGGAAGGGGAGTTGATATTGCTACGAAACCATAGAACGCTACTCAAACGAAAATACAGGAGGGGCGATTAAGTGCCGTAGAAAAACAACAAACATAATGAAGGGTTAAATCGTACAATCAAACATGACAAACAAACAAATAAACAAACGATTGAAATCAGTAAAATATGAAACGGTCCAAGTTCAAATCCAGAAGTTGGGTCTGGAGTCGTTAAATCAAACAAAAAGCTCTCGAAATCTCGTCACAATTAATGAAAGAGTTATCTGGAACTTTTCCTTGTAACGAGGGTGGAGGGCTTAAGCACTTCTTACTTCTTAATTTGTTCGGACAAAGTTGCAGCTAATTGTTGACACATTCTTTAAATGAAGCTTAACAAAGAGTTTTGGTTAAGCAGCTTTACAGGGACATGGTGTGCGGAACTGGTATTTTAACTGCGTGTTTTCCACATAAACCGTTGGCAGTATGATAAAAATGTTGGCGTGAAATGTCGCGTACTTGTAGGTTGTATTTATACTACGCAAGTGTTGCACAGCCTGCCTACAATGTGCGAAGAAGATCTGAACAACTTATTAATCTTTGCAGAAATAAAAATCAGATAGAGGTCAAACATAAAGCCCTGTCTATCTTTGATGCATTTGTATTTCTTTACAAAAACGATGTTTGAAACAACCGCATCCCAGGGTATATCTTTCCAATCCAACTGCTGTCAAAGGCAAGCTTTACTTTCGTCTTAATATGTAGCATGACTATAGGCTGCGTTTTATTATAGAAGTGTTGCATAGCTGCCTCCAATATAGGAGCTTATAATTTTGCAAAATTGGACAATACATCATGTTCGGTAAAATAATACAAGTCAAGATTAAATTTAACACAAAACCTAGTAGACATATAAATGTTTTTACAAAAATAATTGCTGATCCGCCCAACTCACCCGTTGTGTCCTAACATTTTTTGCCCCAAGTCTATTTTTTACCAATACCTCGTTATCAAATTGGCAATTGGATGTTCTAATCAGCCTTTTTTCATCCCAACTGTTGTTACAGGCAAGCTTTACTTTCGAATCGCGGGTCCGATTCGGATAAGCTAAATCCGACTCATGTTAGCAGTTCGCGGGCACCATTGCATTTGGGCCATACCGGACGTCCACCTCACCATCTGCACTCGCACTCCTCCATGCATGACAATCAAGGGGACGACGATGACAAATTATTGGATGTGGTGGGTCCACCGCAGAGTCCACTGCTGCCTTTAAGTCATTCGCTGCAACAAATGCATGCTCACCAGCACTCGGGTAAGTATCTGCCAAGTATTTTCTAACAATGTGTAAAAAGTAAAGAGTATCAAGTAGGGGAAGAGAAATAATTATATACCAAACTTTGCAGAGAATCACAGGAGTATATTCCAATATAAAATTCATATAAAACAAGTTAAGGATCTTTGCAGTATATTAATATCCCAAAAATATATTTTAACCATGAATTTGTAATATTTATTATAATCCATTACCATCAGTATGCATATGTTACATACTTTTAGGCTGCAGCTTATAAACGATGCATTGCATAAACTTCTGCGTTGGTTGAAAACTTTCTAACTTCCACTGAATTTCTTATTCTTAAAAAAAGCCAAGAAGAAAACGGAATAAACAAATATATGTTCCTCTTAACGGTCAATGTTTTGTTCGGATAATTTCCGATGATTTTATTAAATTGTGCTGCTTAATAGACTATAGCTGATGTGAAATGGTACAGCAAGAAAATGTTTTTGGATGATATTTCTGACTGAATTTTATTTAACAAAATCTATTCCGCCAGTTCTTTACGTATTTGTCTAAGAAATCTCACATTGCTTTGTCGAACTTAATCGTGTTATATCTTAATTAAGTTTACAGCATTTCTTTTAGTTCATTAGAATTGTACATTTCGTTCCTTTCCATTGCTAATACTCTTTGCTCAATTTTAATTTTTTACATGTTTGCTTTGCATACGAGATTTTCTAATCAATTAAAAGCCCTTGCAGCTTGGTTCAACCACCTGGCCGGTGCCAGCGATCATGGCAGTGATGAGGCGTTGCGACGTCGCCTTCAGTCGGATGAGGTCGAGCGTGATGGCAGCGATTCCAGTTGCTCGGAAAGCGTTGGTGGGAGTACGGGAGGCGCCTTCCGGCCCACATCATCCGGCAGCCCCAAGGAGGGTGCAGCTGGTCTCAGTGGCTCCGGTTCGTATCCCTCGCCTAATATATCCGTGGGTCCACCCATACATCCATCGCCACACCTGTTGCCTTACCTTTATCCTCATGGCCTGTACCCGCCACACCATTTAGGTCTGCTGCATAATCCCGCTGCAGCGGCTGCCATCAACCCGGCAGGTCTGAATCCGGGCCTGTTGTTTAATGCTCAACTTGCTTTAGCCGCTCAGCATCCCGCCTTATTTGGACATTACTCAGGACATACACCAGCCTCCCCGCTGCAAGGTCTGAAGGGTCATCGCTTTTCACCCTACACTCTGCCCGGCAGTTTAGGTTCAGCCTTCGACGCTGTCACACCGGGTTCGAACGCCAATCGCTCAGGTTCAGAGTGCCCCGGCATGAGTAGTGGCACCGGCAGCGTCGACAATGGGCCTCGAAGCCTAAGCTCTAGTCCCAGACCACGTGCCTCATCGCATTCGCCTCCAACGCGGCCAATATCCATGTCACCCACAACACCGCCGTCGCTACTAAAGCGAACCAACTCACCGTCTGAGCTCAAAAGCATCGAAAATATGGTCAACGGCTTGGAAGTGCAACACAACGGCAGCGCCTGCAGTACCAGTGGATCTTTGGACGACTTGCACAGGAAATCGCCGGCGGATCAGTGACAATTATATGACCGGGACGACAACGATCGCTCCTCCGTCATAGATCTCGACGACGTGTGACAAGTTAGCTATTCGTTGCAATTGGAGCCCGTTATCAATGCCTGGCGCCAGATCAATGGAACTGAGAAACACCCACCATCACCAACGCCACCATCACTCAGCCGCACGACAGCGCCACATGCAACATTCTGTTGATCAGGGGGAACGACAAACTCCCCGCAACATGCCGACTCTGGCAAGCATGTAGTCTGCTGTATGCGGGTATGTCCTTAGGATTATGTCGTCATCGTCTCCACTGTCAGACACTCGTTTATGCAACTTTGTCTTGTACCACTTCTACTTCGTCTATGATTAATTTAAACCAAAGACCGACCGTATATTACGTTTACGTTTTACGTTTCTCTGCATTGTGTAGCCACAATCCCAGCATCATCCAATCCAGTAGCGTACGTATTTCTCTTTCTGTAAATTATGTAAATTTATGCTTAAGTTCTGTTCCAAAATGCAGCACATCCATCTTTCTAGTATTATTTGTTAGCATAGTTCATTCGATTATATACATATACATATATACATATATATATATATATAAGTATATATGTGTATGTATTTAGTAGGTACTCGTAGTTATTATTATACCTATGCATATATATATGAATTATTTTTCAAATCCATTATGTTCCTTTAACGAGCTGTCTGTCGTCAGTGTCGTATATATATATATGTATGTAGTATATGATTTATATATATGAAAACAAACAAACACACACACATACAAACATTTCCTATAACTGAGACATCATCTTGAGTATATAAGTTATAGATTACGATTTTTATTTAGTTGCGTATATATATGATACATATATATATATATATATATATATATATATATATTTATATATAAATAGTGTTAGATCTTACACGCCCCTGAGGAAATGAAATAAAGAAACTATTTCAACATAAACGCACACTTTATTCACTTCCCAAATTCATAATGGAAGCAGATGTGGACATGCGGATGAAATGCAACATTAGGCGATCACGACATTTTGGCAGAGACTTTTCTAGAATCCGCCCTTACTTCTTAAGAAAAGATCGAAGCAAGATGCGAGAATAACCCATCGAAAACCTGTGATGTAAATAATATTACTATTGAAAAATGTACATTTAGTGATATTTTGAAAGTTCTGACTTTCCCAATTGCGCTACAATGAGGCAGAAAAATTTTCCTACTGGCTTGTGATCACAATCAGTTTTGATGTGCGAATTTTGGTCACAAAAAGAGCGTCGAAGTGGGACGTTCCAACTGAAAAGTACGTTTCATTAAATCGGGCAAGTGCTTTCATTACTGTTATCGTTTTTCCAACAGGCGGAAGTGTAAGCTCTAGCAGTTTTTAACTACTATGTGTGCAAGAAACTTAGTGTGACGAATTGGCGGAGAAGCGCAGAATATCGAAGCGCTTGGAATTATTTTCTACGGGCGGCGTATAATAGATAAGGATGTCTGTTCCAGTCGCCACCAAAGAACAAGATGATATGTGCAAGAAAATCCGCATTTGTTTCCAAATTTGTAAGAATTGTTTACTGGAATGTCACTTTGGAAATGTACCCATGTCCTTTTTTTGGCAAACTCCAAAGTTTAATTTCCTTCAAGAGTGCTGCAATCAGTTCAATGCTTTCCCAACTTTTGAATGTTTTTTTTTTTATGGAAAAATTTGATCATCGAAATGCACTTCAGTTTCCGCATCATTTGATCCAAAACGTTTTCTTGACGCATCGTTTTAAGGGTTTAACGTGAGTCTCTCCGTGAAGGCCTTACCTACGGTGTGCTTATCACACTGGGCAAGCTACCGCAATTGTCAGCCCTTTCTTTCAGTCAGAAGATACCAAATTAATTATGCTAGTATGAAACATAATCCCCTTTGGCCCCATAATCCCCAATTCCGCATTCAAGCACGTAGTCTTTACCAGCGATGTTGGTTTCAATCGATAATCCACATGATGCTCCCACTAGGGATAACAGTTGTTATGGGGCATATCTGGTGAACATGGTGGACATAACAGCAGTTCAAATTTCAGTTCATGGAATTTTGCATTGCAACCATCCGCTTGTGACACAAAGCATTGTCTAGGTCAAAGCACACTTTTTTCTTCGTCATTTCCAATTGTTTTGGAGATAAGGTCTACAAACGATCCAAAAATGTTCGTTCCATATCAGTGAATAGAATAGCAGGCGTACACCAAAATACGGAGGCCATAACCATATTGGCCGACTGCAGCATTTGGTCGCTTTCCTCTGCTTTCACCGGGCCTTCTCCACACAATTGCCTGCCTGTTGGATTCAAGATTATAGTGGCATACCCAAATTTTGTCAATTGCGTTTAGAACGCTTTTATATTGTTGTTTGATTGTTACCAAATGCGATATCTATTTAAAAAAGAATGCATTCAAGCGTAAATTTCCTTACATCTATCTTTTGTAGCTTCACTTTTCAGATATCGAGAATAATCAGTGAAGAGAAACATCGGTGGCTGCACTACTCTCGATAGAGCAGGGCTATCATAACACTTTTCAAGTCATAACTGATTATGAACTGTATTTTCCATAATCAAAAACAAATGTTTAATCAATATGCCAAATTCGTTTTTTTACATTGTGAAAAAAGCGAATATAGCAGAGCGACGCGGAAACTCAAACACAAGTTGTTGTAATTACGTGCAATTTTTAACGGCATCCTTTGGAGATTGATACTTTCCAACAAGAATATCGATTATTTGTTAGAGGCGACATCTATGTGTTAATTTCGGAATTCATGATCGATGTGTTATAAGTACATCGACTCAAATTCTGATTACTATATGCAATAGTTTTCCTCCCTTTTATTCCTCCAATAATAACAGGAATTTGCAAGTCAGTATAACGTTCATACATTTGTAAAATTTCAAAAACGGATGCCGCGATTCTCTTTAATTTTTCGCATATCGGCGCTATAAAAATATACGAATTTCTTCCATATAAAAATTTCTCGCCTTACTGCTTTAGCCGCTCTTGAACTTTTCTGTAGCCATATATGACGAAATAATTCGAGACTGGGAGATTTCAAAATCTGACGTCAAAAAAATAAAAAATAATCATATTGCACTCCAAGAGAGTCCGACGATCGCTGTCCTTAAGAGAGCCACTCTTGTTTACTCTGTCAAATAGAGAGGAAATTCAATTAGAGCATGTGGTGTGTTTTCAGGGACACTGTTGTGACTCCAAACGTGTTAAGTGCTTTCGCATCCAAGTCTAAAGATTGAAAAATGTGTATTTTGGACTATGAACATAACTGACCCAAATGTGACACAAGGATTCAAATTGAATATTCATCCAAAAAAAAAAGTAGTTGTCGGCGAGGGCTCAACTTATAAGCCGTCGCTACTCGTGTCACTCGAAAATTAGAATCACAGAATGGATAATGTTAGAAGCAGTTACAGCCAACATTCGAAAGAAATGAACGTAAAGAATGATGCGTTTATAAAAGAAGCAGTCCTTGAATTAGAATACAGCGCTACCAGGTAAAATATTTCAAAAGTCCTTGGGTATATTTTAAGCCTCCCAGAACGTTTAAAAAACAAACTGGTAATGAAGGAATACCAAGAAAAAAATTTATCAATTGTTTAAAAACTCTTCTTCTAATATAATTATTCTACATTTGGGAGCGCGCTTGTCACCTTAGTTGAAAAGGTCTGTTAAACCGTTCCGTTTTTATTCAACTATTTTTTGTTGTCATAATTGTAACCTAAATATGTACGAAATCTAATCGTTATTTACATATATATATGTATATACTGCAATTTGAATAAAAAAGTTGACAAATTTAATGTTGGGTCATATTTGGATTGAAACTGACAAATTTAACATATGCTTGCCATAGAAGGAATGTTAAGTTGGTTCTTTATTGCTTCTAAATGATGAACATGATGAATATATGATAAATTGAATTCAATGCAATAGGAAATTAAATGAATAGGAAACAATTCTATCGGCATCAGCCATCAGGAAAATAATCGCATCAGAGGCATCATATTAGAATCGGACATTTTTGCGAGTAGTGAAAATGTAATTCAGCAAGAGATACTTCACTTTGCTGGGTTATGTTATTTACCATAAACTTTTGTACTTTGATTTTAATCTAAAGGTTTTTATGCCATGCAGAAATTTAGTTTTCAAACTGTGTACATCTTCAGAATTTCAACAGACAATTTGGTTGTTCTTTATTTTCGAAGTGAAAAAATGAAATAGACGCTTTGAATAGATGTTTCATTAAATGTCCAAATATTACACTGCACTGTTGATACATTGGTCACACACGATCGTATTAGCAAACTCTGAAAAAGTCTATGCATAAAAACTGACAAGTTATGCTAATCATATATTTCGTAATTCTTCACGACAGCTATCAATAGCTTTAATCACTAAGCTCACGTTTGATTAGTGTATTTAAGCCTTATTATCTTTCGAAGACTGTTGGAAACCGTTTGCAATGAGGGAAAAGTCTCAGTCTAACTTAACGGTATTGCGTACAAACCTTAGCAGCGATTGGTGTGCATTTAAATCGATAAGTATTTATCGTTCAGCGCATGCTATCATCTTGCAACTCCTTGATAACTTACCTGATGTAATCGATAATTTACTTGAGTGTGCGTTTATTGTTAGATATTCTGAAACCCAATGCAATTGAAAGTGCATTATTTAAGAAATACAGAAGAATTACAACTGCGGTAAAGTAAAGGGATTTTGTCAAGATGTTCAACTACCCGTATGTCAATATACTTATGCTTATACTGTTATGCTTTTAACAGTTCATCCAATAGTTAAATGTTAAACTAAGAGCTAAGTTAATTTTTGGCGCAAAGGGGATGACACATTAACAAGTAAATCTGATAAATTTAAGCTTGTTTGTCAAAAATGTTGTTTGAATTTTCTTACTTAGTATTTATCATTTTTATTTGAAATGCCAACTGAATCTTAGCTAAATACATTCACAAATGACAAGGCTATGCCAACTTGTCCCCTTAGTTATATATTAATTACAGAGTTGGCTTAGATTTCTTATTACCTTTCGACGTCACCACCAACAATGTTAGCTTACGTTATGTTATTTTATCACTTCACATGACATTTTATATTTTTGTTTTCACTTTTTTCCATTTTCTCGAATTTATTTCTGCCAATAGTATATTTAAACACACATTTACTCATTTCTCTATGTTGACATGAGAACATTTTTTTAACAATTTTAACATGACATTTAACTATGTTGATATGAAAACAATGTTGCTTAAAGTTCTCAAGTTACCTCTGTAAGCATATTAACTTCGCAGTTAGCTATGTTAATAATACAGACTTACAGTTTACACTCAAAATATACATTGCATCCGACCAACTATTTATTGTGTTTCCGGATAATAGAATAGAATAATAGAATATAACTAATTACGGAAATTTAAGTTTTGAAGCATTTGTTGTTTTGAAAATAAAATTGAAAAAATTGAAATAAACACTGAATTACCGTTGAAGTTAACATTTTTCAGCATTATTATTTTGAAGCAAAACTTGTAAAAATGTTCTCTTGGCAAAATCGCAGTACATTCCCGAAGTTTGTGAAATAATCAACATTTATAAAAATATAAATATAGATAAACTAAAAAAAAACAGTATGTTAAATGCAAACATTTAGTTTAATGAATAAAATCACATCCCTCACCTCCCTCGCACCTAAACTTTCGTCATTACAACTTCTTAAAATAGAAGGGGTCCTAAGAAGAAAACAGAATTTTAAAAGGGATCTAAACATTTGATTTCATATTAGATTCATAACACTCTCCTCCCCCCCAATATATTACACCGACTACACCTCCTCCATTCCTTTTCCCCTCCCCACACACCCAAACACACACACACACACATCTATCTCACAGTGAAAATGCAAATATATATAAATACGTATATTATAAATGAATAAAGAGCAAAAAAAAAAACGAAAGTAAAAACCGCAACATACACACATAATTAATTATAACTTAAAATAAAAAAAAAATAAAAAACAAAATGATAAAGAGAAAACAATTAAATTCATTATCAAATTGTAAGAAATATAATAACAAGTTAATATAAACAATTTTAATTTTAATTTCGAATTTAGGATTTTACAAAAACTACAAGAGAAACCGAAAAAATCAGAGTTACAAATGTACATTTGTTATTTTAAATAATTATGCAAAATGAAATGAAAAATAAACAAAAGACAAAGAAAAAATATATTATAAAAAAAACATCAAGTGTTTTCTTTCCGATTTCCCAAAGGGATTAACATGATTAACCGCAATATGACCCAGCAGCGAAGGCGTTAACTACCCAACACTTTGGCAATCAGCCGGCGAGTCCTTGGCTGGCGCGTATCCTTTGCCAAGGTGTTGTGTTGTAGGTTGGTGGGAAAGCCATTCAGTGCGGTAATTGCTTTCTAATTAAAGCACACATTGCCGTTTCAACTGAGCCGGCTACAACAATAGCAAGTGAACCATAATATTTCGCACGTTTTTTGACTGCTCTGCAACAACGGGAACAAACACCAGCAACATCTCCGACAACACGAACCAAAAAGCGCAAAAACTGGTAAGAACAAAGAATGGCTAATGCCAAAACATCAAATGTTCAAATGCTCCCGGTGTCAGTAGTCAGTACCAGTCAGGCAGTCACTCAGTCAGTCAGTCAGTTAACCAACTTGCCACTCAGGCAGTGGAAAGTGGCAAGTAATTAAATAACGAATGGCTTTTTAAGCATAAAATTAAGTACACGATAAGAAAGAATAAATGTGTTGATCGCATGTCACACAGTCCGGGATATACATTCCAGCCAGTGCCAAGTTAGCAGCGACTTAGGCGTATTAAACGTTAGTATAACAGGCGGATTAGCCAAGCGCGATAAGCTTATACTAACCCTACTCACCCTATAGTAGCACGATAAGTACGAATAAAGGAACGAATATCGAAATGAAAACAAAAGGGTGTTCTGGCTAATGATGACAGAACCCCTCATACTAAATGCCGCTAGGGTGTAAAATTAGAGGAAGTATCATAATGGATCATGGTGGATAATTTAATTATACAAACTATTTGTTGTTTAACATTGCTATTATTTCGAAATTTTGCCTGGGTTAGAAATGACCTGAATATTGTCCAGTATCGTCTACAGCCATTGAAATTTGGTTACTTCGACTTGTTAGTCATTCAAATATACATATATTATGGACTTGATAAATAACTTTCACAACTGTAGGCTTTAGCAAACGTCTCCTCCTGGGACAACTACATCTATACATTAAAGACTTGAGAGAGGGAATTGTTAAAGGATGGTACATTCTCCACTTCCCAGCACAGTTGAGCATATGCGACCACGTCTGAATTCGGTTCAGTCCAACTGCGAACCTATTTCAATGGAAGCGTAACAAATCAATAAAATGCATGCAATCCAGCGTTGATTTCGAACTGCAATTTGTCACCCAAACAGAATTGCTTACACTGCAGTACACAATTCAAACGGGGTTCAAAAGGGTTAATTCTCAATTCTCTATCATTACAGCATTTACGGCTCATTGAAAAGTAATGCATTAAATATGCAATATTATTCAAGTTCATGTGGTCGCTTTCCTGTTTAATTACTTTTCACAATTACACATTTTAGTCATCTCATTATTAATACCCTTTCAATTAACCAGAAACCATCAGTGAAGAAACAGTCAGAACTACACCTCACCAATGTTATTACAAAGGGGCTGGCTGGCTCTTGTGTGAAAGATGTGAAAGATAAGGTGGCCAATTAAGTATCACTCAAAATTGTGTAAAAATAGCAATATTGAAAAAGAAAGTATATGGAGAGAGTTGTGAACTTATCTCCTTGTAGACAAATTGTAGTGAGTCGATAAGACGAGAAATGCAAAATGATTTTGATTTCGAATTCGAAATATTGAGTCCAAATATCCAAATGATACTGAGATCGAAATAATGGATGCATGGATTAAAAGTTTCCATGTGATGCTAAAACGCAATATTTGAAATGAGCAGTCTGTGCATTCATATAATCTTCATTTCTTTCTAAAACTTTAAAATGCTCAGCACGGAGCTGCAGAAATACTTTCACATTTTTGGGAGGATAAGATCTATGTAGACCCATCTGGAAAGTTGACAGCCATCGGCCATTCCGGTCTGTGGCGACATGTACGCGTACGGTAATTGAAGATTGGGGCATTTAATGCCTCTGCCACTCCTACAAAAACTAAATAATAGACAAGTGGACTGGCTCAAATGTGGAAAAGAGGCTAGCTTGTATACCCACCACCATGAAATACGGTTCACAGTGTCGGGGGCAAATTACGGACTCATCGTTAAATAAGTGTGGGGTTCCAAAAATGTCTTCTTCCCATTCATCATACATCGGCTTATCTTATTTTTTCCATTGGAAAAACCTATTATTACACCTTCAACCAAAGGAATGATGGTGTATGTCATGTGATACGGCACAAATTTAAAACACAGAAGTGCGGCCTTTAGGTAGCTTCCTAATATTTTGCCAGACTGAAACCGAAGAACGTAAATGAGCTATATCGAACCTCCCTTCTGGTATCTGGCATACAAATTAATCTTATTTTTCAAAATTCAATTTGTTTCTTATAGCTCTTATTAATCTGTATGTTTATCAATTGTACCCGTTTATAATGCTTGACAAAATTGGAAATAATCGATTGATTAATAGCACACACCCGACCCACGCATTTTTAGGATCATAACTTTGATTTAGATGAAAAAAAAATTAATTTGAAAAACGTTGACACGTGTGAATTGATTGATTTGATTGAATTAATTTTCCAGTGAAAATTTGAAAATTAATTTTTAGTATTTTTCAATAACCACATCCTTAGGTAAGATGGTTTTTTAATAGGCATATGAAATGTGCCTTTCTTTTGCCTATTGTCTATCAGCCATGCCCAAAAAAAAGGTAATTTTCCCCACAATTAGGGCGGTCCATTAAAAATTATATTAGTTGCTATGGTTTTTTTCCAGCGCCCCTACAAAACCATCGTATTTTATTGATCAAACTGGTGGAAAATTTCAAGAAAATTATCATTTCTCTTCTATATATATATATATATATATATATATAGGTATATGTATATATATATATATATATATGCGGGAATTCTAATTTGAAATCTCGGTATTTATTGGCTTGAGCATAATATTTAGTGCAAGTATTCTCTGGCAAAATTGCAAAAGCTCTAACTTGAGCAATCTATTTGGATTGCTAACCCCAAATGCCTCTACATTACATCTGTTACTGAAATTCAACTTAAGCCGGTTACGATGGAATGTTCATCGTGAACATAAATGATACTGTTTGTGTTTCATAAAGATTGATAATTCTAATAATTCATTCTAATTCTACTTCTTTCTTATATCTGTCAACCCATGTTATATTGATTTTAACTGACAAACAAGTTATTGAAAATTTAAAAAAAAAAGAAAATCATTTATTTCAAGAGGGTTCAGTTTTGTATGGTTAAATTTTTCCCCATTGTATCGATTTTGCTCAATTTCAAATATTACCTATCCGTGTAAAATTTTAGCCTTTTTCCTCTGTCCATTTGAATGTTGTATGAAAATAATTCTTGTCAAAAAACTTCACTGAAAACATGCAATCACTGAGAGTGACCCATTGCAACATTTTTTTGTTTTTTTTTTATCAGATTTTATGATTTTCTTTTTATTTTTTCTTTTCGAATTATCAAAATGTTGACGGTCCTTAGAGTGTAGTGACATATGGGCCTGCCTTTTCGGATTTAGTTGCACACGCACACACCTCGTATAAGAAATTGCCCGCAAAACAAAAACCTCCATGTTATAACATGACATAAGAAATCGTTTTTCGAAAATAAACAAGCATTCTCGCAATGATCACTCTTGCAATAAATATATTTTTACTAATTCCGCCGCCTTTTCTCAATGTTATTCTTTGGACGACGATTTCGGTCGGCATCGACAATAAACTGAAAATATAATATCTGATATACTCATATATAATATTTAACATTCCCCCCTCTGCAATTGCAACAATTTTAGTTGAATATCGACAGATTAAGTCCACATTTGGTGATACCGTAGAAACTATAAAACAGTCCAATATATACCATGAACTTACCATTTTGGAAAATTTTAAAAAAGAAATCGCACGACAGGAATATATTTAAACTTATTTTGAAGTAGATATTTTGTCTGTTTATATTGAAAATAATTGATTTGAAACCAAAAAACACATGGGAAATACATCGAACAGAAAAAAATGAAAAATAGTTTCAATTGCGGTTTTAGTTTAGAAATTACCAATACAAACTTAACTTCAAAGTTAAAGAAACTAATAAGGCCCAATACTACGAAAAGCAAACTCTCAACATGATGCTTATTTTTGAGCAATTTCCACGTGATTCTACGATTTGTTGGTAATTTTCGAATAATAAGAATCGATTGATTGGATTGTATTGATTGGACCTTATCAGTGTGGCTTTAGACCTGCTAAATCAACAACTGACCAGATATTTATACGACGACAAATTCGGGAGAAGATCCAAGAAAAACAGATCGACCATCTTTCCGACGACTATAAAGCTGCCTTCGATAGCCCGATATGGTATGAGGGAATGTCCGTGTTTGAAACTACTACGAAGCTTATACGTCTTTGTAGGATGACGTTGACTGACACGAAGTCTTCAGTAAAGATAGGCAAAGATCTAAGCGAGCCTTTTTACACCAAACGGCAGGGCTGCAGTTTATCGTGCGATGTCTTCAACATACTGTTAGAGATGATTATGAGGAAACCTGCAGTTAACACGACTGGTACCATCTTTAATAAAAGCCATATGTTACTCCCTTATGCAGACGACATAGACATTATTGGCAGAAAACTGAGAGATGTTACTGCAGCCTTCTCAAGCATCGAGAAAGGAGAGCGAAAATGGGTCTGGTGGTAAACAAGGACAAAACAAAGTTATTGGTTTCAACGAACAAAGAGTCTACTCGTTTGGGACGCTGTGTGAACGTTGAAAACTATAATTTTGAAGCGGTGGAAGAATTCATCTACCTTGATTCCGCTGCAAACAAAACGAATAATGTCAGCATGGAGATAAACAGGAGAGTATTGTTTGATGCAGCCCTCTCTCGACAAACAAAAATCCGACTGTACCTGACGTTGGTTTTACCTGTCTTGTTGTATGGCGCAGAATCCTGGGCTATGACGCAAGCGGATGAATCAGTATTAAAAGTTTTCGAGAGGAAAATACTCCGGAAATTATCGTTAACGGAGAGTATCGGCGTCGCATGAACAATGAGCTGTATACGCTATATGCCGACGTCGACGTGGTCAAACGCATTACTATACAGCGATTGTTGTGCGGATGGACTCAAATGCTCCTGCACGGAAAGTTTTCGACAACGAACTCAATGGACGGCGCAGAAAATGGCGACCACAACTCCGTTGAAAGAACCAGTCTTTTGAAATACTATTGAAACTTGGTGTGACGAATTGGAGGAGAAGCGCAGAAGATCGAACCGCTTGGAATTATTTTCTACGGGCGGCGTATAATAGATAAGTACGTCTATTCCAGAAGAAGAATCGATCTAAGACTCATGCCTCATAACAAAATGTGTTTGATAACGTTCTATTAGCCAGAAATCATCTCTTCACAGATTTTAATGCGACGATTTCTTCGAAAAAATTGACCGTTAATATCATTCATTCAAAGTTTAGTTGACCGACCACCTTAAAGTGGCATTGCAAAGTCCCTCAGTATATAAACTTTTTCGCAACAAAAATTTCATCTCGTAAATCACATTTTGCATCGGACAAAACCAAGAATAGCTCAAACCTTATTAGTATCTGTGATATAAAATTAGACGGAAGGCGCCATGCCCAACGCTCTTATAACAGTTTTAAGTTTTTACAATTTCTTAAATCATCATTCCTGTGGTTTACTTATATACTTTTGGTACAACTGGAACTTGACAATTACTCTTGTCAATTCCAAGAAGTCAAGAGAAAATATCCACATATTAAGCTGAAATTAACCAACAATTCTGTTGGGAATAAATCAGGCTTAAATATGCAAAGTATTTATCTAGTATTTTTAGGATTATTTTGAATGTGAACCGGACTGAAAATACAACGAATGTATCCTAAGAACATGCTAGCAGAAATGTGTCCTAAAAGTATTTTCTAACAAGTTGATTAATTTAGTGCTTCTGACAGCAAAATTGTTGGCAATTGTTTCGTTAATTCCAGCAACAAGTTGACATATATTGTTCTTATTTAATTTTTAAAAGATTATTTGGATTAGAGTCTATAAAAACATTCAAGTCCAGTTTTGACGGGCTCCGGAGCTTATTAGTTATGTTCTTTCATAATCAGCTCACTCACAATTTTTACCGACTTGTGGACGACACCTCACTTTTGATCCCATTTTTATAACCGCTCAACGGACCAAGCGAAACTCTCTTATTTTTAAAAGCATTGCACGCCTCTACTGCAATTCATTTCGAAATATTCCGGAATGATATCAGTTGAAACCAGTCGAAAAATCAAAGATTGAAGCACATAAAAATGCGGGCTTTATGCCGCTCATAACACTCACGGTTCTCTTGGCGATAGCATAGATTCCGACAAGATATCCCTCTCCACTATCCCTAATCTGCCTCGAATTTAAAAGCAAAACACCACGAACCGCGAGTTCTTTACAGTACGACAACATTTAACAAATTCAAATATCTACAAAATTATTACTTCCAGTCACAGTGAATAGCCGTCAATCGCCCGTCCATTTTGGCTAATCATATAATTCCCAATTGGGCCATACCAAGTTTATTGGTGCCGCTGCCGCCATAGCGGCCGCCGCCGTTACACGAATTACTTTAAATTACCATTGAACAACATTTGACGGTAAGATTCCGATAAATCAACATTTATTTGTTTATCGTCAATGTCCAGGCAACAAACACTACTTGAACCACGGGCTGTGACAGTCGTCGTAATGGATGAACATATTTGAAATACGTTGGCGAGTGAGAGAGAGTCAAGTCAATCAAACCCGTTAAGTACGTAATGACGACGCCGTCGACCAGCCAAAAGATGGCTTGCTTGATGGTTTACTTGGATGGCGATGGATGTCAAGCGAAATTGCACTACTTAGTTAAAAATGAAAATTGGATAATATGTTTTCAGGTCTTGCTGGCTGATGTGTCAGTCGGTCTGACAAATGCTTTGCTATGGGCGGCAGAGTGGGGCGACCAAAAGTCGTATAATCAGACAAATCATTTACATGCTCATGGTAGGGTTACACACGTAGTTATTGAAATTATCGCACGTAATGAGAGGGAGGGAGTGAGAGGGTGTGTTATTTAGATCCCTGTAGTCAAACTTTACGTTTAGGTTCTTCAATTTTTTTGTGGTCACAGATCAATAGGCATATGGTGAGGTGTATCGACAACCTCATTTCCGGATAATTCTCATGGCCCGGTCATAAAGAGCAACACTATTTAATCGAGCATGACTCTTAGCGACGGACCGAACACCCTTTTGTCGTTGTTACCGATCCGGATGTGAGAAACTAGCTGAGTATATCCCGCGTGCATTGCGTGGTCGTCTACGTAAGCGCTGACGACACCACAACACCGCGACTGACAGCTAGAATGAAAGGCAGACGGACAACCCTTTTGGCACTGTCATTACGCGGTTACAGATCATTGAAGCATGTCAATATTCTTCGATTCCTGTTACGGTGGTTGAGCCGTCCATTCCCCGGTCCCCTCGCATTCGATGCTTATGCATTAAACGATCGATCTCTGGATCTGCATGTATATTTACGAGTACAAACACTTTATTGATCGAATTAATAATAATACGACAGAGGGTAACTCATTTGCATTTTAATGGTCGTTTTGTGCTCGATTTGAATATGAACGTAACCCTTTCCTTGCGTCGGCGGTAAATCGACACAGGTGTTTCAATGCAGGAAACATCATTTGTTAAACGAAAATGCAGACGAGAAATAAACGCAATAACGAAATAAACAATTTATAGCTAAGGAAACGCGGTTTTCCAATATGTGGGTTGTTGGTTTACGATGTTATCAGCGATTATAATCACAAGACACCAGATTCGAATTTGGGCCTACAGATAACAAATGCTTGCTGTCATACAAAAATTACCATATGACTTTCTCCGCCTCGTACTTTTAAGTCAACGATGACTAGAGTATTTGGAAATTCTGTTTGCTATCCGGAAAATTCGATTTCCCATTAATTGGGACAGGGTAAACAACCCGGCACCCTTTTCATTATTGACATTTTCGTTGGCAAAATTGCAATATCCAAACGCAACGCAAGCATATTCAAATTTTACAGCTTTAATTTATGAGCGTCATTTAAAATTCCAATCAACACCCAAAACTCGAAGCACACAAACAAAACCAAGCCAACAAAGTGATGGCTGAACTTAAACATTTCTTGTTCTGGCGTTGGCAGTGGCAGTGGCGGCGGCGGCGATTACTTTATTCTCTGTATCCCCACAATTGAATCAGGTATTTCAAATTTACCAGCGCTTTCAGGTTTCAGTGGCTATGTCCCCTCACCAGAGCACAGAAACTCAATGCCAAACAATTTTTCAAAATGAAAAACAGTAGCACAACAAACATCTACTTAAACGGGTCAAATATTTTGAACAATCGAACAGTTGATATCTTAACAACGATGCTCATTCGCATCATCAGCACTCAGTGCCGGCGTACCGCCATACCACATCGCGCCGCTCTGTCGCGCTTATGTTAAAGGCGACAAAGGGCACCCATCCAATAAAACAAGAACGGTTACTGTCATTCAATAGCGTGGACATTGAGCGAAAGGAAAAACTGCAACTATATAAGCAGTTACGCAGTTACTGTGTCCTGCCAAGACGTTATGATAACAAATCGTTTTCCATCGACTTTTGTGTAATTTCACGTATCACGTATAGCAAAATAGCAAAAATTCCCTTGCGTCCGATGATTGAGATATGGTAGAGCCTGTCACATTCAGCGAGCTTTCTCTCATTATATTTTTAGGCTCACACAACGGAACCTACAGTTGAACGATGAAGGCTTATTGATTACTCAACTAATCGAACTGTTTCTCCGATATATGAAGGTGACCACTACCGAAAATACAATATGTGTTCGATCCCGACCATAAAACTGTATGTCATGTTCAATATATATATTTCAGTTAGTGGTGTCGATTACTAGTTTGTGATACAATTACGAGTTTGGAGATAGAACTCCAATGGAAACATACAATTGAGTGGAATCCGGAGGTGTAACAGGGCTGTGCTGGGGGCCTAGCTCCCTTAAATTGCACGTGACCAACGGCATGCGATTACACCGGGTTATCCATTTTTCGGTTTCAAAAGTAAAGTAATAAAACACACATAAAGCTATGATTTCGATAAAACTTTTAATTCAACATAATGCTCGGACCTTGCGATTATGTACGACATACAACGTTATTTAAATGACCGTCTGTGGATTGGTTGCTGCAGTGAATCCTTCTGAGTTAATTTTCAACCACTTTTTCGCACATTTCGGGCGGTATCTCGATGATAACTTGACAAATGTTAATTTTCAAATGATCCAATGTTTGGAGATTGCCCACGTAAACACCGTCTTTGACGTAGCCCCACAAAAAATAGTCTAACGGCGTCAAATCTCATGGCTTTCTGGAAACTTCTAATGCAATAAAGCCAAAATCGGTCGTGTTGTGTTGCTCGTGGCACTATCTGGTTGAAGACACATATCGTCCAGTTCATAATCTTTAATTGCAGACCAAAAATAGTCGGTTATCATACGGCCATAACGCTCTGAATTGACGGTAACGGTTCCTCCAGCATCATTTTCGAAAAAATACGGCCCAATTACACCTCCGGACCATAATGCGCACAAAACAGTCACTTTTTCAGGATGCAATGGTTTCCACAATCACTTCTGGGTTTTCCGATCCCCACACACGATAATTTTATTTGTTGTCGTAACCACCAAGTGAGAAATGAGCTTCATAGCTGAAGAAAATTTTGTGCGAAAAATTAACATTGAAAGCTTGTTGATGTAGCACCCAATCAGTATGTATACGGCGTTGTGAGTGATCAGCCAGCTTTAATTGTTGCATGAGTTCGACTCTATATGGATGGAGGTGTAAATGCAAATGCAAAATACGCCATAACGAGCCGTAAGATAGGCCCAATTGCTGAGAATGCCGTGGAATCGACAAATTAGAATTATCCGTCACACTTTCACTAACAGAAGCGCCATTTGCAACAGTGCATACATTGGGATAATGCACAGGCCTGACCACATCTGTATGGCTTTCAGTCTCTTAAAATTTCTTTATAATCTAGCCAATTCCTTGCACAGTAGGTTGATTTAGGCGACCATAATCACCTTGTAATACACGAAAAGTACCCACGATTTTATCACCACTTTTGTAATAAGTTTTAATTATTTTTACACGTTGTTTGGTTGTTAAGCGATCCATATTCGTAAATGGCAAACCTTTCTCTAAATAAATAACACTTCAGATGGGAGGTATTTTAACAGTCTTGCAAGACCGGTGGTTTTAAAACCACTAAGTGGATAGCCCAGTATAATAGTTTCCTCGTATGTAAATTCAATTCAGTTCCAAACTCATGGAAACTATAACGCTTTCACTTTGAAATTATATTTTGATCAAACTTCCATCTGCCATTAATTTAAACAAATAATTCATTAAGTTACATTGACATTTTCCCCACCAATGGAGTATTTGGAAAAAAAATAAAATTAACTCGGAAGTCTTGAGAAATGGCCATATGGTGAAAAGAGATTTATATGGAAAACAAGTCCTCCATTCTCATTGTCGGTATAATTTTAAATTCAAGAGAGGATGTTTAAATTTTTATGGTTCTTAATCTGTTCATAGATGGGTGGATGGGTAAATCTATTGGGTTATTGGGAAAGTTCGTTCTGTTAATTCGTTAGTTCACTATATGTCACTGCTCATGACGTAGAGTATTACTTCTGTATTACTCCTAAAAGGAATATTACTTCCCAAAAGGAAGAACGGCTGCTGAAGCCAGCCGAAAAATAAAGTCTGTTTATGAAGAAAACGGACCAAATGAAAGAACTTGCCAGAAATGTTATAACAGATTTTCTACGGGCAACTTCTCCGTAACGGACGATCCCAGATCAGGACAAGAAAAAGAAATTGTTTCCGAGGAGGTAAGAGATTTAATTATTCTTAATCTTCGTGCAACAGTTAGGGAAATAGCTGAAATAATCAAAAGACTTAATCTGAACCATTCACGAGGTCGTAAAAGAGTTTGGATTTGTGAGCAACCTTGATCAGAGACCCGTCAGAAACTGTCAGAGCTTGGGTGGGAAGCTTTACCTCATCCACCGTACTCCCCAGACCTTGATTCGTTCAACTATCACCTATTTCGCCATCTGAGCAGACGCTTGAAGGATTTAAATTTTCATAACGACGAGGAAGTGAAAAATCGAAATGAAAGCTTTTTTTAAACTACGCGAGTTTTACGAGAGAAGAATTAAAAAGCTAACAATGAGATGGGAAGAAGTTATTAAAAAGGGGGGAAGTTATAGAATAGATTAAAATACTTTTTTTTTATATATGTACATTTGTAAATACATTTCTTTTAAAAACTGTACGAACTTTCCAAACCATCCGGTAATATCATCGAATTAGTTAACTATTATTGCCAGGAAATTTCAAAACTTTTCACTTTGATAATAATTTCCACTCATCTATAAATGCCTCATAGTTAATTTGTTACACAACCACAACTTCGGTAAGATTTTGTGTCATCATCAGAATACTCTGATACTTCTCAAATTAATACAAAATACTAATAACCTGGCCAAACACTGTACTTTGTTAGTATTCAGATTAGCGGACTATGCAGAGCATTCCCGTGTTCATTTCTTCTTCTTTTTTTTTGGGTTATTCGTTCGCAAAGTGATCGCCACTATTAAGGCATTTAACTTGTCAATGGCAATTGTCTCCACGACTGAGGCCAGAAACAGGGGTACTCGTACTCGCATTTGGGGCCTGGGGTACAGACCAATTTCAAAGTTATTGAAACGTTCAAACGAACGATGGCCAATAAAAGCCGCTAAATGCAACGCAAGAGCGGCGATAAAATTGAGTGTCAGACAAATCAAGAATGGAATTTTGTGCAATCCAATTGTTTGGTCTTCGAAGATCGGAATGTGCATTGTCCTCCAGACCTGCACTGGCCAAAGACTGCTGCAACTTATCAAACTGACACCAAACAGCGTTGCTAAATTCCAGTGACGCAAATAAAAATTAACTATTTGCACATAAAACAAGCGATTATAATAGAATCCATCTGTCCGTCCATCCGTTCCAGCAGCTTTATTTCCTTTCGGCCTAAAACTTCGAGTCATTTGGTGATTTTCTTATGGCTGAAGTGACCAATTGGCGGTAGGGAGAGAGAGGTCATCAATATTTGAATGCCAAGTTTCCGCACAGGTTTATAAATAACCCAACTGTCACGCGGAACAAGCCATTGTCTCCTCCTGGGAAAACCAAGACCAGCCAAAGACAATAAGGGACGCGGAGATCAAGCGTAAACGCTTATAACTGCTCGTTCGCACACACACACACACACACACACACTCGCTCACATTAAACGTGGTTTAATTATGATCTATAAATTGTTAAACTTTAACCAACTGACGCGACGCATCGCAACGCAACCATATTCATTTTCCCAATTTAAGAAACCCAACGAAAGAAGACCCCAAAGAGAAGTGCCCAAGAACTGACTGACGACTGTGGATGCAACAAGGTTTGCTCACAACTGCGTCCATGCCGGCCCGGCAACATTGCCTGTGTGTCCGTCTATAATTATTCAGGTCAAAAGTTATTGATGTAAAACCATTCGGTAGCGGTAAACACTAGATTAAACGTATTGCATGCATTTAATTTGGTCGAAGAGCTCTACGGCCCAGCACCAAGCAGCGGAGACGAAGACGAAAAAGTGGTTAGTCAGTCAGTTCGTTAGCAGCGACGAAAACGCTGCACTGAGGGTCTGGCTAGCAGACTGGCGAAGAAGGGATGGGGCCGACCGAATGACATTCAGCAGTCAAGAAAACAAAATATCAAACAAATTGATCGGTTCCGTTTGGCTGATCGAACGTATCGAAGTGCAGTGAATTCGAACGATCGAAATATGAGTGAGCTGAGTGTGACTATGCGATGCTATCACGCGATAAGCTCCAAATCGCGCTTGCTTTCAAATGTTTATACAGTGTTCACACTGACGTGTTGTTGCTGAATTGTTTTCAGAAAACGAATTTCGCAAACTATAGAGGAAATGTGTAAAAGTAAATCAAATGTGATTTGTTAAAGTTTTTAATCTACTTATGTGGTACTCATAGGAATGAGGTGATTGCAATACTAAGCGGGATGATAGAAAATTAAATGAGGGATGTTATAGAATTCAGTATTAAATCGACATCACGTATGCTACTTTTTGAAAATTTTAAAGGGTAGCTTACAAAGACATGCGCATATATATATATATATATATATATATATCGATCAATAGAATCTCTATTTGATTCGATTTTGTCTGTCGGTCCATCAGACGGTCTGTTTGTTAGCCGGTCAACGCATGCTTGTGTACACCTCGTAGGTCGTAATTTCATGTAAACTTCAACAAATCTCGGCAGATATCTTTTGATTATCTCAAGAACCTTATTAAAAATGGGCGATATCGGCCCATATTTTGACATAAACTTCAAAACTTCAAAACTTCGTTTTGATTGAAATTGAACTAAGTGTTACATATATTTACTTACCTGGACTGAATAGAATAGATATTTGTACCCATTATGCACCGAAGCTAGAAATGAGTTCCGAGCGCTTCTTCTTCCGCGCTTCTTCTTCCATTGGTTCCGAGCGCTTCGGTCTTCTGCACTTCTTCTCCTATTTTTTTATGGAGATACGAAGGCGACTCAAAAGCCCGATCCTGGTCAATAGAGTTATGATCTCTCGCCTCTGCGTAATGAAGTAGATGAACAACAACAATAAGAAAAAATTATAGTTGTCAACTTTCAAGCAACCTCTTTGTTTATCGAAACAAATAAATTTGTTCTGTCCTTTGCAATACTTGAGAAGGTTGCAGTATTATTTTGCCATATGTAATATCAGCGCAAGAAGGTATTATATGATTTTTATTGAAGGTGGTGTCAATCGTGTTTAGTGCAGCTTTTCTCATAATTATCTCCAAAAATATGTTGAAGAAATCGCGGTGTGAACTGTCGCCTTGTCTAAAGTTTCCTTTGACATAAAGTGGCACAGTAATAAGTATTTTTGCCTACCGTTACATCATACAAAGACGTAAAAGTTTCCAGGAATTCCCAAATATTCTATGACTCCGCGCAAAAAGAGGCGTACCAGACTGATGAAGGCAACTTTATAAAAAACAAAAAACAAATTCTCTTTTATTCCATGGATGAGATTTAGAAGGGCTTCTCACATTCAGTAATCTTAGAAGTGTTGAATTTTTAGACTCCCCCGAAGGGATGTACAGTTTGACGACGATTCTAAACGTTAGCTTGTGACTTATCGATTACTTGACCAGACCCATAAAGTTGAACGCCGAGGTTAGAACCCCTGACCATAGTCACGAGTTTTAATCTTCATGGCACGGACAATCACCTTTATGGACAACGTAAAGTATGAACGTCTGGTCAATTATAGATTTACCATGACAATGGCCAGTCTGCTTAAACAGGTTAGGCCTAAGCTTTCATGCTCGCCACACCTTGCAGAGTCTTGTAAGTGGCGATTGTAAGACTGATACCGTAGTAGTTTGCACAATGAATATATAGAATATAAAACCTTTAGATTTCAATCATCTAAAATGCATTTGCTGAGTCAAATCGTTTCTAGAATCTGATGTTCTTAAACTGTGATATTGCTATTTGGCTCGGTTCTAAGCAATCTATTTCTTTGTAGAGAATTGGCATGATTTCGGAACCACTAACTTATAGAAGTGTTTTCTCCATAACTACAGCTCGTCATATCGATTATTATCCTCATAGGACAGACAGAACTATGACAATAAATAAACAATAACAGATAAATAGCAAATAGTAATAAATAAGTAGCAACAATTGCAATGGAAGCAATTTATTTTTCCACAACCTTGACTTGGTATTTTTAGAACTCACCACTATTCCGGTATTATCCTATCATCCCGCCCTTGGCACGACCGTTTCTTCCACGTAAAAACATAGTCTGACTTTCCTTTCTTGCCCTCACAGCGATCGTTCACTGTACTCGTCTCAACTGGCTGCAATGTTGTCGTCTATGGAAAGGATGCTTGTTTTTTGGACACTCTGATATATTTTTGATCGTACCCAAGCTTGCCTGAGTACAGAGTACTCAAATACAGAGTTTTCGGCAGTGCGGTCTCGCTTTCAATGAGTTTGGTTTCTATTTCTTGACCAGGATATTAATTTTAAGTTACTCAATATGAACATTTCAGTTACAACTTGGAACGCTGTAGAAAAATTAAAACAGGTTTTATAAGAACAGGTTTTAAAAGAAGTGAGGAAAATTTTGACTACAATTTTGCTACTTTTTCTCTGAAAAAATATGTCGCGAAAAGTGACCGAAAAAGTGGTGAAATGAAAGGAAATACGGACAGGTAGAATAGTCAGAAATAAGATGAATAGCTTTTATGCTTTGTGGCTTTCGATACTTTCCCGTTCTATTACTTTTATTATTAGGGGGAATTTTCTAACTTTTTCTCCGAAGCTATTTTTACTATTAGAAAAGTATTAGATATAGAAATAAAGCAAATTGTACAGTCTATAACTGTTTTTGGTCAACACAATATACGTATTTACTTTTGTGACGTCATAACTTATTTGTCTTATTTGTTCAATGTCCCAGTCGTATTTGATGACGCAATCTTGACGTTCGATTCATTTTAACCGCAAATAATTTTTACACTCGCCTCTGAGATACAACAAAGAAATACTTTTAATGTTTTTATCAGTTTAATTGCCTGTTCGAGATCGAAGTGTGTTTAGTTTTGCTTAAGTTTTTGCCAATTTGGCAACTCGCCCTGATGCTTATCGCCCTGCCACATCCTTAAAAGCAAAAACCCGGTCAGAGGGTGTTGGTGGAGTAATGACTCTGTCGCTTAGTAGACGAAGCGAGTAAGCTTGCATGTAGTTACTGTATCTCTACTATTTTTGTTAATTTACTAAATGACAACTTTTTTTTGGGAACGCTGTCCCATCGACCCTCCCTCGCAATTACAAATGCGTGTTTGGCACTCGCACTTCGACATATGGGCGTTTCACGTTAGAACATCCAAGAACTGCGAAAACAGATGATCGAGCGGTCAAGTCAAGTTATATTGGAAACAACGCATCAATTTGTCTCAATAAAGTGTCAATAGCAGCCAACATGCACAAGTCCAGCGGCCAGCGAGCGAGCGCACTTTCGTTGACTGATGACCATAACGGTCACTCTGTTCGGTTTAGGGCTGCCAATTCGGCCAGTATGGTTGCTTCTGCTGGTGGCGGTGGTGCAACTGTCAATTACCGCACAGTGCTGCGCAAAGCGTTGCCAAATTAATCGAGAGTCTAATAGCTTTAATTTGTTTGTATCGATTACTTTTGCCCTTTTTGCTGCTTTTGTAGCTATAGCTGTTGTTGTTGTTATTGTTATTGTTATCGTATTGTCAACTCCAAGTGAATTAGCATCGTGTGCAGGCAGTTTTGGATGCCGTTTTTTTGGTCGTCCATTCAGAGGTCATAAATTTCGTATTTAATCGTCTGTTAAATGTTCAATAGCAATTTTTCTTAACACACTCACTGGTGCTTGGGGTTACGTACACACACACCCACACACACAGTCACACTTGCACACACCAACTCACATACACATAAAGCATGCATTCCGAGTCCATCACATGGTGTGACATCTCGAACCACCCTTGGACAGGATTATTTATGACAACAGTTACAGAAAATTTTCATTATTTCACTTTCCTTGATGCGACTGCAAGAGTAATAAATGCAGAATGTTCGATTCCCATTTCCATTCCACTTTTTTTTTTTAGGCAAGAAAAATTGCTGCTCAGTACTTAACAACAAATATTTTTGTTTTTCAAAATTTACCAGTTATCGATTAAACAAAAGTTACCGCTTAATACGCAACTATAAACTATTCTATTTTTGGGATCCAGAGGGGTTCGCGGAAAACTCACGGTAAAATTGCTAATTGGGTATAAAAATTACAGATTCAAAATAAATATTAGTTGCGCAACTAAGTTCTAGCGTTTTTTCTATAAAAATGGAACTTTACTATGAAAACATGTTTACAAATGATTCATTGAAAGTATTGCCCATTGCTAGCGACTACTTTTCCCCATCTTTCTGGCACAGCACGAATTCCGTCACGGTAAAACTGTTCATCTTTTGAGGCTATCCACGAATCTCCTTTTCATTCCTTGATGTCGTCATATGAGCAAAACTACTGGTCAGCCAGATCGTGTGCCATCGAACGAAACAAGTGATAATCGGACGGCGAAATACCTGGTGAATATGGCGGATGTGATAAGACTTTCAGCGTTTCCTGGTAGGTTGTAACGGGCTTGGCCACGTGAAGCCGAGCGTTGTCATGCCAAAGAATCACTTTGTCGTGCCTCTCCGTATATTGTAGGCGTTTCTCACGCAGAGCTCAGCTCAATCGCATTAATTGAAGTCGATACCGATCCCCAGTGATAGTTTCGCTTGGTTTCAACAGCTCGTAATAAACCACACCGACCTGGTCCCACCAAATGCAGAGCATAACCTTGGCAGCGTGAATGTTCGGCCGAGGCGACGACGTAGTAGCATGACCTCCATGACTTTCCCCATGACTTCCTTTTCTTTGGATTGCTGTAATGAATTCGTTTTTCATCACCCGTCATAACACGATCCTTCCTTTTTTGTCGCTGAAGCAGTTGTTCACAGGCAAAAAACGACCCTCAACGTCCCTTAGCTACAACTTATAAGGAAACCAAGTTCCTTGCTTTTAAATCATTCCCAACGCATGCAATCGCTTGGAAAAGGCTTGGCGGGTAACTCCTAACACTGGCGAGTAACTCCTAATAATGTACCCGTACTTCTTTCTACGTTAAAACTTTGGGGTTTTACATTGACTGTGATTTAAATCGTAATAATTATATTAACTACGTTATCTCCCGCATATCGTTTTTGTTAAAGAGAGTCTGTGTAGCGTATAACTTTCCGATATATATTCGTAAGCGCATTGCGCCTCTCATTTTATACGAGGTGTGTTCAAAAAATAAGCTGATTTTTAATTTTTCTCAAAAAATATTCATAATCCGTCAATTTCAACTTTATCTCCCTCAAAGTAGTCCCCCTCAGATAAAATACACTTGTGCCGGCGTTTTTTCCAATCCTCGAAGCACTTCTGATATGCACTTTTTTGTATGTCCCTGAGCTCTCTCAGCGATTCGATTTTTATCTCATCAATTGCCGCAAAGCGCCGTCCTTTCATAGGTCTCTTCAATCTTGGTAACAGGAAAAAGTCGCAGGGGACCAAATTTGGTGAATACGGTGGCTGAGGCATGACAATGGTGCTGTTTTATGCCAAATAATCACAAACAAAGATGAGTGAGTAGGCGCATTATCATGATGCAAAAGCCCTGAATTTTTCTGCACAATTCCTTACTTATTCCTCCTTATTTACCGTACGACATTGTGATAAGAACTCCTGATGCACTACGCCATGGTAATCGAAGAAAACAGTGAGCAAAAACTTGACATTTGATCGAACTAGGCGTGCTTTTATTGGACTCTTCCATTGGGACGATTGGGCTTTGGTTTCGATGTCATAACCATATACCCATGATTCGTCGCCAGTTACCACCATTTTAAGCAAATCTGAATCGTCGTTGACGTCATTCAACAATTCGTGAATGACGCTCATGCGACGTTGTATTTGATCAAAATTCAGCAATTTTGGAACGAACTTCGCTGCCACACGCTTCGTGCCCAAAATTTCCGAAATGACTGCATGGCATGAGCCAACAGATATGCCGACATCCTCAGCAACTTCTCTAATTGTGACTCCATAACAATTTTCTTCACTTTCTCAACATTTTCATCGGTTGTTGATGTGCTGGGGCGTCCAGAGCGAGCGTCGTCATTCACATCTTCTCGACCATCTGTGAAAAGCTTGTACTACTTGTAAACATTTTTTTGACTCAGAGTACTCTCACCGTGTGTCACTATCAACATTTCAAGTGTTTCTGAGCACTTAACTCGAATTTTACACAAAATTTGATGCAACTTCTTCGATAGCAGAAAATCCCCGAACACAAAAACACTTGTCTTATTTATGCCCTCTCTCAAACAAACTAAACATGTTATATGCATAAAACCATCAACATATCTTCGAGACGAGCTTACCAAGATAAAAAAATAGTAATCAAAAGTCGAATGTACGTCGCCCGAAATTTGAAAATTCACCTTGTTTTTTGAAACACCTTGTATGTGCAACTTGAACTTTATTCTGGCACAGCGCCCACGTACTTTGATATAATAAAGCACTGTTTTAACAGGGCTATACGATATGTGTGTAGGATTTTTATTTACTCTCACGTTACACCTTCAGTATTTAACTTTTTATGTTGTCCTTTGAAGACTTTCTGTGCATGAGAGAGAGCGCATATGCTTTTTTACAAAGTTATGAAAAATGGTGCACCTCACTAATTTATCCCAATTTTAGTTCAATGATAATGCAAAAATCGTTTAGAGTTCGCGTTTAGAGTTTGTAGACTCTGGAATTCTAATACATCATAGAATGAAAGAAATTTTTCATACTCTTTTAATAAATTTAAATCGATTGTTCTACCACCCATATCGCACAAATAGTTCAGCTCAAGATAAAGTTTGCCAATAGAGATTTGATTCGACTACTATTATTGGAGACCACTTTTACATTCTTATGATCACTATAGCTAAATAGTTTCTTATTGCGAATATTAACACTGCGTGTTTTTTAAACCTAATACTATGTAATCACTATTGGCCTATGAAGAGCTTAACGATTATGTGTAAATATAATTAAAAAATTGAAATTGAAATTGAAACAAAGTCTCATCTTTGATTAGATGCACATCTTAGTAATTTTTAAAGGAATAGTTATTTTTCCATACTTCTCTTCCATAGTGCAATCTCAACTATTTTCCCTTTAAACAGTTCGTCACAATGAGTTTCTCTTGTGATGAACATCCTTTTTTGGAGCAAATCCCCTCCCCAAATCTAAGGCATATTTGCGCTGTTGCATGTTTGAATACCAGGTCTTTCGTTGTTGCCGTATCCATTTGCATCCTTTGACATTTCAATTAGCATCAGAAATCATTTGAGATTGGTGGTGATGACAATTGAAATGGGCACACTCCAATTCCGAGAGGGTAACTACTAGATATTATGTACAGGCCAGTTGTGACCCTCGAGAAAATGAACAATACATATGTATGAAAATGCATATGGCCAAATGTACATACTCGTATCTATGTTAGAGCATAGGAGTACGAGTACATACAGAGATTTGTATGCCTCCAGATTGAAAAGTCAATTCAGTTTGGTTCTCTGTGATGGCGTTTTGAAGTGAATGAATCACGTAAACCCTGGTGCTACATAGCTGGTGTGCCACATTGAACTATCACCAGCCCTTCATTATATATCCCCAATAGAGAGGATGCCTCCTCCACCCAGGGAACAATGTACTAGCCATGGTCATGTTCATGTTCACCATCACATCCATTAACAGTAATCTTATAATGCTCGCATGTGAATGCTGGACTAACGATGTGGACGTTGGTATTTGTATAAGTTCATGTGTGGATAAAATGCAATTGTACGACATCCGGAGTTATTCCGATTTGTTTCGTAGCTCAACTTAGACTTCCACTCTGGGGTGACGACGACGAGGGCGGAGGGTATTGAAATTTTTGCAAAGGGAACAATTGCAGCACATTTAGCACGCATGAATACATGTCACCCTCAATGGACTACAAGCGGCAGTCAGACAAGGGGGCAGTATGTGTCGTTCACGTCCACATACGAGTACATACCAACATGTTGGTATTAATTGTTATGAAAACATAAAAAGTCCCCCAACCGTCTATCCACCCAGTTGGCAGTTATTGTCTTGTATTTCCAAATTCTGCATCCAAATGTTAGCTTGACTTATAGCCTGAACACGTATAGGGCTCTTACATACGGATGGTTATTTGTTTTTCTAGCTTAAACAGCCAGTACAGACGAAAAATGTAGAAGCAACATTTCGCTAGAATTTCAAAATACTCGATTATTCGCCAGAATATTCTACAAAACGCCATTTGTGAAATGTATTTTGGGTGAATTTGAAACACATTCGGCACAAATTGGAGAAAATTTTTATTTGATTTTCAATAGCTAAATAACTATTGAAAAAACGTGGAAAATATTTACTTCAGCTGAATTCAACCTGCACCTCCATCAATTTAAAATTCATTTTTCGTATTGCAACAGTGGTCTCGCTATTTAAAAAACACAGTGAAAAGGAAGAAAGACATGGTAAACCGAATTTTTTGCACCCAGCATACAAAATCTTATGAAACTACCCATATCTATACTCGTGAATCCGTCCATTGAAAGCACGATAGAGGCCGAACCGCTTAAGCGAAAGTACTGCAATCTTGCACGAAAATATCACTGGCCATAGGCAGACCAAGTTCGAAATTAGACAAAATTGCAGGGGATAAAAAACTTGACAATGCAAGGACTGAACATCCGTTTGAAAAAATGGATATTCTCCTGAAAGCTACCTTAGCCTGTAGTCTTGTATTCATGGTCAACGAAAATCCTAAAAGAACGATACCACTTATCTGGTATTTTCAACTGCATTACGTGTGAGACAAATTAATGCAATATAAAAGATATTTCTCACTAAAAGTGCATTTTGAACAATGATTCTAACAACAACAAATGATTCTTTTGATTCTAAAAAGGCATGCGAAAATCAAAAGGCAAAGAATTCTACGAAAGCTGTTTGTAGAACATTTTACATTTTTCACTGAAGATTTAACCACAAGAACCAGTTTAGTGGAATATTTTTACTTAATATTATATATATATTTTGCATAATCCAAACTTTTCCTGCCCGTAAGAAATTTTTTGCTACAAAGTTATCTTTATTTTGAGGATTTGAATACACTCAGCTATAGTAATTATTTAGTTAAAAAAGTTGTGTTGCATTGTGTTGTAAACTGTGTACCAAAGATGATCACTTTTCATCCACCATTCTTTGGGATGCAGTCATCATTACGTGTTTTACGAATACTTCGACTTATCGACTACTAAATAAGTGTAGACTAAACTTCGACTACTTCGACTTATCGACTACTAGATAAGTGTAAACTAAAACTAACGTTTAGAATCGTGGTTGTAGATTCCATTGGGTGAGTTTAAAAGTAGAATACCTCTTAGCTCTCTGAACGTGAGAAGCTCTTCCATACCCTATTCATAGGATGCAAGGACATTTGGTTTTTTTTTTATTGTATATGTGATAATCAGCAATAGTTTTACAAGACTGAGATGAGAGTGAGGTAAAATGAGGGGTATTAATTTGTGTTCAATATCTTTATTTCCAAATCCGTCCGATGCGTACCTTTAGCTGGCGAGGAGTTTCTCTTTTCTTTTGATGTCAAAATTGATGTTTCTCGAACTGAATACTAACTCTCAACTCATTTTTTAATTACAAGGTGACAAGATCATCGGGTGATAGGTCATTGAATGCTGAGGTGAAACCTTTTTTTTACAGAATTGGCTAGAGGATGTGGAATACTTAAGATATAAAATTCATTAGTTTATAAATTAATATTTGTTTTTCTCCCGTAGGCTGGCGAAACATTTTGCGTTACAATATAGGTTTGACTTTATGGGTAAGAGGTGATTCATTTAGAAGTAATTTTTCCAGTAGAGTTTTTAAAACTATAATGGTATTTATTTTCTTTCATCAAGGAAACACGTAGCTCGACTGAAGCCTGTGATTTCGATGACATTTGATTTCACAAATTCGATAAACGGTTAATTTCAATTTAAAATCGGTAAATCATGTTCTGTCTCACCGGTAGACTTCTTCCTTTGCGTAAAGTTCAACTCACATCAGCTAAAATGCTCGGACACGCCATCGAAAATTGTAACCTCATAATAGACCACATTAGACGACCAACATTGGAAAGAAATAATCTTTAAAAATAATATTAATAGAAAGAATGGTTATTTTGTATGGTAATGAGTATTGCACGGTAAAATAGAACTATTTCATTTTATTTATTTATAATTTAGTTTAACTTATTTATTTTGGCTTGTAATTTAAAGCCTTCCGACCAATTATAAGTAAATTACAATATGCAACAACTCATCTATTAGAGTTAATCTGCTGAATAACATAAATGTAAAAAAACACGTAGTAAAAATTAAATATAAAATTCATAAAAATATAAAGTATGATTTTAAAGAAGGTTTGATTGTTAAAGACAAAAGAAAATTATGAAAAAAGACAAATTTAAAAGTTAATCGGTATATAATCTGGTAATATAAGATAATCAGTATGTAATAAAGGCTGCTCATGATTTAATTGAAAAGAAAATTTTACAGGAAAGTCTGGAGGTGCTGCAGAATGTGTCCTTTGTATGAATCAGGACATAATTTATAACATTTCAAATGGCTTGGTAGTAAATTGTAAGTTCGTACTATTCTTACCTGGTTGTTTTAGGAACAAGAAGCTGTTTATTACGAGAGGAATGTGAAAAATTTAACGAATTAAAAAGAAATTGAGGACTGCACAGATTCACACAGTTTTTCAGTTTTTAAAAAAGGACCCATAATTGAACAAGATTCACACAACCAGTGTCTGGTGCAACAGCTACTAAATCAAGTAGTTTAATTTCCAAACTGAGATAAATAGAATAATCATCTGTCCAATAATTTTAGTAGTCAGTATGCACTATTTTTCGAAAGAAATAATTTAGTTTTATTTGCGTTTACCATCCAATTCGCAGATTCTGATTCCTTTTGGAATAGTTTGAAAAGGCTGCAGTATTTAATAGTTTTCGACTAATGCTGTCCATATCAGCAATGAACGCAAATATATATAATATCTGTTCTATACTAGTTGATTGACCTTTTGTACCTATTCAGGCACACAGCTGTAATCGATCGGAACAAATATATTTTTGCCTGCCGTAATTGCATTTCGTTCAAAAGTCCTCAGCTTTTTCCAGTATACGAGTACTTAGTTAATCCTTTTTCATAATTGAAACCAATAAATCCAATTGACTTCTAATGTTTGTGTAGAAATATCAATTTCGTACAAATAACAAATGTATATGGGAGGGTCCTTAGCATAATCTTAGAGGTCCTCCACATGTCTATTTAGAAATTTGTTTGTTTTAGTATGTTATGTGACAATAAATCATGTTGTGGTCGTAAAGTTTTCTTTCGCATTCATTTATGAAACTATGTCACCACTTTACTGTCATAAAACCTCTTTCCTGTTTTCCTTTACACTGGTAAGGATACAAATGGTACTAACCCTTTCCTATGAGCTAAATAGAGAAAATTTACTATAGTTTTTGTTTCTTTTTTTTTTCTTTTTTGGTTAATTTGTTAAGCCACCAAATACAGAGGCACCAGAGAAGCGATAGTTAAATGTTTATGTTCACGTTCACGTTCGCGTTTTTAGCGTTGTTTTCGTCGTCATTAAACGCAATTTACATAATACATACGTACTCATACGATGATATTTACTTGTACTCGTCATGCGTTCATAAAATGTTTATGATAATTTCAACAACGACTTTTATTTATTTATTCACATTTTCACAAGGATATCATTCAAGTCTTTTGCTAAGTGGGTGAAGTATGCGAGAGGATGGTCACAGATATTCATTAGAAATGGGCATTAAAGGATTCAAATAATAGCTAAATCGACCAGGGAGTAGGCTACACTAAGAGGGCAATAAATTTGTAGACTTTAGATTTGGGCAGAATCTGATCTGTGTCCTCCACTGTCTTATCCGAAATTCAAGCACCCATTAGAGGCAG
>JAHXMU010000006.1:1975932-2036896 GCA_019455685.1 Philornis downsi
TTTTAGTCAAAATTCAAATTTGTATTATCGATATGAAGTACTTGATTATGTTTCAAATAGAATATGAGAAATTGACAATATAGATATTATTCTGTTCATTTAACATTTTTGTTAAAAAATAGCTTTTGTTGTTAATTCAGCTTCTCTCGAACTTCTGATATGTTTTTTTGAGATCATCTGCAGTTTAACGCACACCGAATATATTCCTTTAGTGTGCAAATCTATTATGGAAAAACAATCGAAATAGGCAAATTTAAATCGATACTAAAGTTTTATTGTTGTCTCTCATAGATAATTAATTTCATACAAGGGCTTATCAATAAATTATAACAACTGCCTTAAACTAGTTCGAAATGCTTAGAATATTAAACCGAAACAATTTGCCATACTTTTCGCTAGCCAATTGTGAAACTTTTAATAGAAAAAATTGTCTTCAATTGATGTCTGTCAAAATTGCATTTCATTTCAATCGATTGTGTCCGAGTTATAGCGTTTGTTATATCCTAAAGAAAAACGAATTTGGTACTTATTAAACAATGCTTTTTGATGCAAAAAAAACACAGTTTTAACTCAGCAATGGCTAGGCAAATATTATAGTGACTATTTTCCATCGAAAACAGTCATTTTTCGATGGTTTGCTGATTTTAAGCGAGGTCGTATTGCCACGAATGCTAAATGATGTGGAGTGAAAGAGTGGTTATTATGCTAGAAACCTTCGAAAGTACCGAAAGTCATACAAAGTGATCAATAATGCAACAAGGCATGGCATGACATGACATGACATACTCTACTCTTCGAATACCTTGAAAAGAGAAGAGAAAAGAAAAGGCAGCTAATATTATATAGTATTTTTGGATCGTTTGGAAGAAGAAATCTAGAGAAAAGTCTCCAAATGTAACACTTTGAGAAATATCGTAAACCACCATCGACATTTTATCCATGGAATAAAATGGATTCAATGTGGCCTCGAAGCCAAAATCGCATTATTTTACAAAGGGGAATTATTTTTCGATTAATAATTCAATATTTTTATGATTGGGTTCATTTTTTACAAATAAGAAAGGGGACAAGCAATCGTAATTGCATCATACTCTCCAGCACGCGGTAGCTAATCAGGAATTTAAATACTTTCCTGTCTTCCTCACTCATCAGCTATTAATTGCTTCGCAACTAATGGTGAGGTTCTTTGTTTAAACCTGATGTCTGTTTTTTGGACATTTGACCTGATTTGTTCAGAAATTTAAGAGACCGTTTTATATATTTGCCAGCAAAATAGTTCAACAGGATTCTTTTCAACAGTAATATATCAGTAGATTACATATATCAGACAGATTTCAGTGATTCTTACAAGAGAATGGTGTTTGCAGATCCTTCTTAATATAATGACTTCAGTTGATTATTCTCAATATAACAGCATCTGCAGGTTTTGAGATTCTTCCCAACAGGACGATCTCGTTCCATTCTTCCAGCAGCGTGAATTCGCGCGAACCGCCCAGCCGATATGTGTTCACAAATTCTATCCTATAATGAATATAGGATTTTAAAGCAATTAAAATTGTAACCGAAACGTCATCACTATATCAAATTTGTTTTCCGGTCAAACCTTCCAAACAGCGCAATTTCGGTTAAATCGATCAATTCTTCCCAACGGAATAGTTGCGTTCGATTCACTTTAAAATATGTATTTTATTATTCTTCAAAATAGAATGATGGTCAATTTTTCCCAATAAAACAATTTCGATGAATTCTTCTCAAAGTAACGATGTAGTTGTAGTCCTTCCAATAGACGGATTTTGGGTCAATTCTTCTCAACAGAACGATTTTAGCCAGTTTTTTCCAAAAAACGAATTTTGGTCGATCCTTCCCATCAGAACAGAATAGAATAGAGTAATTTCGGTGGATTCTTCATAAAAAAATGATTTGTCGATTTTTGGTTCGTTCTTTCCATAAAATGAATGAAAAATGATTTTGGTCGATTCTTGCCATCAGAAAGGTATAGAATATAACAATTTCGGTGGATTCTTCATAATAAGACGATTTGGTCGATTCTTCCCTGCAGAATGGACCAACCGTTATTCTTAATAGAACGATTTCGGCGGATTTTATTCAAAAAATGGTTTTGGTTGATTCTTTTCACAAGAACATTCCAAAACTAAAAAGCAATTTGGTCGATTATTCCCATCAGAATGGAATAGAATATAACAATTTTTGTAGATTCTTTATAATAAAACGATTTAGTCAGCTTTTCCTGACAGAATGGATCAACTATTATTCTTAATAGAGTGGAATAGAATAAAATAATTTCGGTGGATTCTTCATAATAAAACGATTTGGTCAATTTTCGCCGACAGCATAAATCAATCATAATTCTTAATAGAACCATTTTGGCAGATTTTTCTGGTTCTTTCCATAAGAAAATTCCAAAAAAGTGATTTTGGTCGATCCTTCTGATCGGATAGGTATAGAATAGAATAATTTCGGTGGATTCTTTATATTAAAACGATTTGGTCGATTTTCGCCGACAGAATGGATTAATCATAATTCTTAATAGAAATATTTTGGCAGACTTTATCCAAAAAATGGTTTTGGTTGATTCTTTCCATAAGAACACTTCTGGTCGATTTTTCGTAAGAGAAAGATTTCGATAAATTGTGCCTAGCAGATTGATTTCGATCAATTTTACTTAACAGAAGAACTTTGATCGATTATTTCCAACGGGAAGATATCGCTTGCTGCTTCCCAACTAGTTTATTTTCGCTGGATATTCTCTATATACAGGTAACAAAGTAAAATGTTAGCCGCTACAAACCCTAATTTGTTACCATATAATGGATTAGACGATCGTATTATTATTTCGAAAGGTTTAGTGGATTCTAACGAATGCCTATCATAACGGGCATTCCACCAGCCCCTGAAAAACCACATTACAAACAACAAAAATTTGGAAGCAGTTCCCGCAAAACGAGTTCGAAACAAAACACAGGGTTTTGAGGAAAAACCAGGTATAATCTGATACCTTAGTATGGTGCCTCCATATTGTAATAATAGGTCAAGTTATGGGAACTTTGGCAAAAAACTGTCAGAGATAGTTTTAAATTCCTTCACTAGAGTTAAGGAATGAATTTATTTTATATGTGACAATTCCTTCTCCCAGAAAGCATCGACACAACATGTCATCGTTACATACTTTTGGAAGATATGGCTGGCAGGGGATACTTCAAAATAAAGCCCACTCATTTCAATCTTAAGAGTTTATAAAGCAGTTCATCGTAAATGAGGCTGTGCTTACTGTACACTTCATAATCTTTCAGAGACATTCAGTAAGACTATCAGACTGTGTGGTACCGTCCTTTAATTGCATACTTTTGCGTTGCTTATTTAAGACCTTCCACGAAAAAGACAACCTCGCGTTTTTACATCAGTTGTAATTTGGGAAGGAAGTTTGAAGGAAACCGCAATTCAATTAGTTCCCCTATAAATGCTTTCGTAAATGCATTTAAAGACCTGAAATCTACATAACGAAGCACATAATTATATAAATTAAGATATGCATTGCTCGTGATTCACTTCTTTCCCGCAAATCCAGGAAGTTTGAAGCAGAAATGCTGTCAAACGGAAGCTGACGATTGATCTGTCAATTCATGCGATTCTTGTCATATCAATCCAAACCAACAGTTAATTATCCTAATACCCTCTTAATATGTATAAAAAAATATCGCAAGTTCGTAAGTACATCTATGCGATTCTCTTGTTCATTGAACACGTGGTTCGATACGTGGGTGATTATCTATCATGCATTAAAGAGCGATTGCCCTGGTTAACTATTTATCGTCGATCAAACTCTTAAGCATTTTAATCAAGATATTTAGATTCAAATACGAGTATTAGTCTACTACCGACCAATGTTATATAATATTTCTATCAGCAACCGGTAGTTCTTCTTTAAAATCATTTTAGAGTGCCCTCTGTCCAATTGCACTCCCTCCGACTTTCTCTCTTTCTGCCATTTCTATACGAGGTAGGTATTGTGTTGCAAATTAATGAGCAAACCCAAGCCCGTTTTCTACCCTACGTAGGGAGCAATACAACTCTTGTTTTTTTTGTCATTTTAAGGACGAATGATTGTCTGTCTGTCTGCTTAAGTTCAATTTGATAATTTTTGATGCCGATTGTGGAATGCTAAAGACATAAAGCAATTTTTACGATTTCGCGGAGTAACAAAATGTGCGAGCGTGCTTGCAAGAGCAGCGGTTAGCAAAAAAAGGGTTCAATAATTTGGTGACATCACTACGCTGGTACGTTACTAAGCTTTTAGTACACGACTGTCAGTCCTCCTTTTATAAGGGAATCACGGCTTGTCTGTTTTGTGGAGGAATGATTTAATAATAGCTGGCAAAAGCCCATTCCCCCCTAATTTGAGGAGCTTATAAAGCAAAAGTTTATCCTTTCCTTTCTCCCATTTAGGGGAGATTTTATTTATTGATGTCGTCGTCGTCGTCGTTGTTGTAGCCATCGTTCTCGTTGTAGGTCGATTTTGTTTGCCTGTAGTGGTTGTGGCTGCCTTGGCGTTATTGGAACTGACTCTCTTTCTTACGGTGGCATAAATAATATTCCGAAAATTACTGTGCTGTTAGCAAATTAATTTCCATTTGTGTGCAATTATCGCATCAAGCAAAATGTGCCAAATTACCTGGTTAACTCGCATTAAAACTTTTATCCAAGTCCTTGCTTGACGTCTTTCCTTTATGTCCTTACCTTCAACTCGATGGCGTAAGGTGGGTGGTAGCAAGTGTGCCAAACGTGGAGCCGTTGGGGTGGGAGGAGGGGGGAACTGGAAAGACTCTGGGAAAATAGCAAACGTTGTTTATTCGCCATACATACATTAATACTCTTCGCCCCCGCCCCTTCGTTCGTTTTCAGAGGGCGTGGAGGGAGGTTGTTAGCATTTTCTTATACGGATAGTTAGGCAGGCACTGACTACATTTGCATGTTTGTTCTTTTCATGAAGCTCACCCGATAGTTTGCTCGTTGTTTGTTTGTGTCGTGTATTGGAAGTTAGTCTGGTGAAATTTAATTTGACGACACTATTAAGTGGGCGTAACACGACCATATTTGGGTCTATTTGTGTACACATTCACAGAGTTGTTAACTGTCATGTTAAGGCAATTGCTAGGCGTTTTGGCGTTGCTTCGTGTGCCTAAACGCACCGCAATTTCATCATCATCACTACCAGCGCCGTCGCCGTCGTCATCGTCATCGTCGTAATCGTATCTAACAGAACGGCCTAACAATTTAACTGCTGCTAAGGCATGTGACACGGGCAGCTGTTCCCTACCTCCCAGTCAACCCAAACAAATACCAGTTAAATACACACAGATATCCATCCACGGAACTTCCTTTTCTAAATAGCATGAGTTTTATTTATCGTCGCACTGCAATTAACTTTATAATACTTTTCAATAAGAACGAAAAAAACTTCCAAACACTTTTCAATTGAGACCAAGAAAGCGTACATAATTTCATTTGATCTCATTACTTGAAAACCCCCACACCCAATGCGCCAATGGAAGGAAGCCATCAAAATTTGACGCTGTACGCGGAAATGAATAAATCTTAAGTGTTTTGGGAGTATCGCCACTCCAGCTTCTAAACACCCCACAGCAGATGCTAAGAGGAGGACGAACGGAAAAGAAATGCACGATGGATGCTATCACTTATTCGATGGTATCTTTAAAGATTAGGGGTGGCAGGCGGATAGAGAAGGTACATTTATGAGTAAAACGGGACGTTTAACAATAACTATGTTGGAAAGCCTCTTTTTTGGAGCAGTTTACTTTTTAGTTGTTTCATTATTAGGAGAACAAACGGCTAAGGCTTTAAAAAGCTTAGCTTCCAATCGATTTAGTCAAGATTTCTTCTACAGCCAAAAGCCTGGTATGTGCGTAGGGTTACATTCTTTGCAATTCGACAATTCCTACTCACGAGTTTCAAACTTCCTCCTGCAATGTGTAAGCTGTATGCAAGAACAGGAAACTAATTCTATTGTATCACATGAATGGGATATGAGTAATCTTCTCAAATACAGTGAGATTCACTGAAACGGCCAGTTGCTTAATGACGATTTTGTCGATTGCGCGACAACTCGGAGTGTTCATCTTCACATCGAAATCAGCGACGCTCAAAGAAATGTAAATGATTATATCAGATTTCGAATCCACGATCATATGCAGAACATAATTTGTTATATTAAAGAAAATCGAATTGTCAAATGACTAATGAAATATAAAAAAAACAAAACGCTGTATAGCTGTACGTATAGCGCTGCATTAAAAGATTCGTACTCAAGTATCTTCGAATATACATTTTTAGATATTAAAAAAATAAATAAAATATTCTCCAAACACATAACCTTAATTCTTTTAGACATATTTTTCGGTATTATAAAAGTCACAATCAATGCGCAACGGTATTGAGGCAGGTTTATGAATTTTTCTTTTCTTTCAAAAAGGTGCAATGTCAAGGCTGCACGTCATAAACCATAGGAAACAACAAATACACTAAATACTCGATTTCCTAGACAAGAAATTTGGATAAAACGGAGCGTCAGTTGGCCATTAAGACCAAGCCATCTAACACAATTTCCTTTCTGTCTCTAGAGGGTTATGAAAGGAACAGTTTGTGTGAATGTTTCTGAAATAGTTCCTGCGATTAACAGTAGCCGGAAAGAGCAAAGATTTGTAAATGAGTAGAAACGACCATTAGGAGATATTGTTTCTTACACATATCGTAAATCATTCTGCCATCTGGCAAATAAAAATTATTGATAGATAATTATTGATAAGATAATTTTCATCTCCAGGGTTTGACTTAAATTAGACGTTCAAATTAATATTTCATACTAAAATTGGGAAATACTGACGATATTATCTTACGCCAATAATTATTTTTTCTACTGTCATTAGATAAGTAGAGCCTTGCCTATTCAAGCTACTGACAATAAAGAGTGAAAAACACGGGAATTTCATTCGATATGAATAATTAAATAATCCTCAAATATTAATATTATTTAACTTACATTAGATTAGATTAGATCTAGAATTTGTATGCTGTATATAATTATGTCTTGTTGTAAATAAAAATTATTTAAGCTACCGACAGTAAGGAGGGGAAAACACCAGAATTTCACGTCGAAAAACAGAGTTGTATAATTATCAAATAGATTAAATTATATTAAAACTAGATGTTTTATGACCTGTATATAAGTAGAGATCTTATTGCAAATAAAAATTATTCAAGCTACTGACAGCAAAGAGGGAAAAACACCGGAATTTTACATCGAAAACCAGAGTTACGTAATCCTCAAATAGATTAACATACATTAGATTAGATTAGATCTAGGTTTTGTATGCACTGTATATAAGTAGAGTCTTGTTGTAAATAAAAGTTATACAAACTACTGGCAGCAAAGAGGGGAAAACAATTTCATGCCTAAAGACAGAGTTGTATAATCCTCAAACACGAATTTGAGCAGGAAACCCGTATGGACGACAGAGGTCATTGGCCATTTGAGGTGAACGGATGAGAATATAAATAGTAAAGTATGAAAATTTTGGTTATTGCTGTCCCTATTTGGACGCACATACGTTATAGGGATTTTTCAAAACAGTAATATTTAAAAAATTATGTAATATCTACAAATGTTAGTGCACCATTTCAAAAATCCAATTGTTACAAAAGCTATATCAAATTTTCATAAAAGAGTTTTTTTTGTCAAAACACTTAATATCTCAAAACAACAAAAACTGAGTTAAGTAGTTTTTCCTTGTAAGTACAGATACGAGTATAATCATTGTTTAATGAATTTTGTTGTACAATTTACAAACATTTCGCAGGGTTATTGATATTCCAGGAAAAAATGCTATCATTTTTTACAATTCTGTGAACGCCAAAAGCAACGGCAACTTTTTATTACAAATCGAATTTAAAATATGCTTATTTAACATATATTAATTTTTCAAATTGAAATAAGAGGAAAAATTATTATGAAATAAACTCTAATAACATACATATATTGTTGTATATCTGAAGATATTAGTATTAACAAGAACATATGTGTAAAAAAAAACCAAATGTTAAATAATATTCAAAATTCGATTACAAAGCACTTATTGCACACAGAAAGCAAAAAGCTAAACCGTACAAGTTGTTTCCATAGAACATTCAAAACGGCACTTGGACAAGTCTTTGGACGAAAATACTGTGAAGAGTGAACATTTTTAATAACTCTCATAGTTCTAAAAAAAAAAAACGATTTTACCATTAAATTGGTTTTTTCAAAATTTATTGAATTGCAAAAACGCATATAAATAGTTGTTCGTTTCTTTGACGAATGGACTGTGTGATTAGTTCTACAAAAATAGGCTGAAATCTTCTACTAACATTTAAACTTAAACCATGAAACGCATTTTAACTTGTTACAAATTTATTTGTTAAACGGCATATTTTTGAACACTATTATAGGGTGATTTTTTGTAAGGCTCATTCACCAAAAATTAGACGTTGTGGTACGTCATTCGTCATTCCATGACGAAATGGCAAAGTATACTGTACACTTTTCATTTTGACAAATGACGTTTGGACGCCATTACCAACCAGTACTGCCAACCTGAAAAACTTAAATCTTAAAAAATCACCCTATATAAATGCTTGTGGTCACATAAATGCCAAAGGACGTTATTGTTTATGGTACAGTTGAGGAGGCAAAAATATGAGACCAGTTTTTACTTTTAATTATTAGTCCACATCTATTTAATCGCCTTCAAAGTATAAAAGATGTGCAGCACTTAGATAATATTACTTGTTGGTCGTTTTATCGGAGGAAGGAAATCAAATGCAAAACATCACAATAATCGAAGGAAACTGTCAGCATAACATCGATTTTTGAGTGACTTTCGCGAAATCTTGTCGGAAACTTACGACAAATTTACTTGAAAATAAATTCAAATTAAAGCAACGACAGTGTTGCCTTCTCTCCAGTCAGTGGCAGGACAAAGTAATGCCCAACAATAGAGCTTTAAGGGGAATATTTTGATTGAAGGCCTCAAAATGTAATTGAAACTTTTCGTAAAGACTATAAAAATTAATTTCAAGTCGAAAAAATGAAATAGTGTGAAATACGTGCGAACGATTTTAAGGGAATTCTGAATTCATGTGAATCTGTCACAACTGCCCGATATCGCAAAATGGTGCATTTTGTATTCACACCAGAAAATTTAAATAAAAATAACATAATTAAATCAATTCAATAATTGAGTGGCAAAAAACCTTTATGTGTTCAATTTTCCTTAGCAAAAATAGAGTTTCGTTCCATTTTCTGCACACAAATTATTTAGATATACTATCTTGTAGTCTCAAGGCATTCTAAGCGGCACCAAACCATGTACTTTTTTTCGTCAACTTTCACCCATCGCTAACACAGTGGGATGCATCGTAATCAACCCCTCTCCGTCTACGTATATACTCGTACACATCTTTACATAGAGCTTGAGTCGCGCCGCTCAAGTGGATCAATTTGTAAGAGCTGATGATGCGTGCCGAAAATCTTGTTTGCTGCTGTTGTTGTTGTTGTCGTCGTTGTTTTGGAATCCCATTTCCATACAATTACATTCATTTTCTTAACGATAACAATGACAACAGCGATACCACTAATATCACCCAGTATAACATAAACATCTCTTCTAATAATTGTAATAATTTTCATTTCTTTTATTCAGTTTTGGCATATTTTGCTCTGGAGCGAGAGAAGAGCTACAGCATGGCCTCCGCCACCACCACATCCCGCTGTGAATTTATGAGCCGCAATTGTGAGATTCTTTCCGAGTCAGCATAAAAATCATTCATTCATCCTCACATCCTCCTCGGCTGCGTAAAGTTCTCGCACTTACTTTCTTTGTAAGCAGGGTCCCTCAACGCGTAGTTTTTTCCCGTCTTGTTTCTGTTTTTTTCTTTTTTTTTGTTTTCTTTTGTTTTCAAATGAAATTTGTTTTCGTAAGCAGAACATTGCGACAACAAGATTCGGACGTATTATATCAACTCCCGCGGTGCCGGAAAAAAATTCACAACCACCTCTTTTGCATAGAGAACCCCACAAGAAGAATGTGTTGAAGGAACGAACGAACACTCTTCATTTACTCGTATAATTGCGGATTGTGGTGAAAATCTAGTGGGGATGAGCGCGTGAAACGCACGAATTATCACAGCTCCAAATTACTTAAAACGTTCCTTCATCGATTATCCGAAATAGTCGTCCGTAACATACTCGTACATACGACATAACAATGGGGGGATCTTAATCATGCCCATTCATTTGATTAGTGACTTTGAGTTTTGTGGTTTTTGGTCCCTCCTCAGCCTAATGCTAAATTATTCTGTAATTGTTAAAGCCGTTTGCAAGATAATCAATCAGTCTCTTGTGCGGAATAAAATGCTTTTGATACGTAGAATTGATTTCCGATGAATGAACACTGAACAGAAATTAAATTGTGAAGCTAGACGTTGCTTGCCAGCTTTTTTTGGTTTCCAACACTGAAATCGGAACAATTCGTGCTTTTACGACGTAACATGTTCGATAATATATTTACAAAATTATAAAATTGTGTTTTTTACTACTATTTCATTTTGCAAGTTTGCTAATGCATTATCGAATATGCTATGACATAAAAATATTTGTTTCTTCAGTTTAAGTGTTGGAAACCAACCAATATTTTCACAAGCAAACTATGTCAAGTGGAATTTTTACTTCGTGAGAAGAACATAGAGCCTTGCTTAAAGCGTTATCTATCATTTAGTGTATTAAAGGAGCTGTCTTTTAAATCTTGCTTTGGAGGGCATGAGCTTATGAGCTTCTATCGATCCCATCTGCATGAAATGCAAAATAAGAGGCGATAAAAGGGGCAAAAATCTGAAACAAAAAACGCTTTAAAGTCTTACGAAAATCAGGGTATAGTGAGCAGCTTTCCAGTTTTTTACACTCTACTGGACGAGGCCACAAACAAAATGTCATTCCTTTGAAAACGTTCCTTTAAATTGAAAATCAAGTTCAAAGTTGAGGAACCTACGATAGGAACGGTTGTTTGACTTTTTTCTCTTTATAGACATCTCCAAAGCCTTTGATAAAGTATGATATGAAGGTCTCATTCACAAAATATTTTCTTTTCTACCGACAAACATTCACAAGCTGCTGAAGAGCCATTTCAAGAATCGATCTTTTGTAGTAAAATCTAAGGACTCTGTTTCAACTCAAAGAAATATTTCAGCAGGAGTTCCTCAGGCTAGTATACTAGGCCCTATGCCCGCTCATTCCCTAATTCAAACTTCAACTTTCGCTGATGACACTACATTCATGAGCACTAGCACTTACCCTTTAATGGCTTCTAGACAACTGTTACACTAGTATCTTGGCTCGAAAAGCGGAAGACAAAAGTAAATGCCTCTAAGAGTGTACAGGTTACATTCTCTCTCAGACAGAACAATCTCCCAACCCTCACTACTTATGGTAGTACCATACCCGTTCATAACCATGTTAACTTTTTGGGTATCCGCCTTGATCGACGTCTCACCTGGAAAAATCACATTGACCCAAAAATGGCTCAACTCCACTGGCTTGTTGGCTCCCAGTCCACTCTCAGTTTGGAAAATAGAATCACCATCTACAAAACTATACTGAAACCAATATAGGCATATGGCATCCAGTTGTGGGGAACGGCATCGGTTTCTAATATAAATAAGCAACAGAGAAGACAATCAGGAATACTGCGATAAATTTGTAATGCCCCATGATATATTAGGAATGATAACATACGCAAGGATTTAAACATTCCTTATATTTCGAGGAAATAAGAAAATTAAGCAGGTTTTATATATCGAAGTAGTCCTCCCATTTAAACCCACTCGCTCAAAACCTTCAACATTTTCCCGGTCATATCCGGTTAGGAAGAAAGAACACGCTAGACTTGGCCCGGTGATACAAAATTCGGCTCACCAAAAATTATATCTGGCAATGACTGTATAGTTTAGTTTAAGAGAGGATTAAGATGTGAGTACTTATTGTGAATTTCAAAAGAATGATTCAATAAAGAAAATTGAATAGGAAGAAAAAAAATTGTTGTTCAAATCTTAACTGTAATCTCTCTCTAGTTTGAAGTATGACATTTTTAAGTTTTAATGAAATTTCTTGTTGCTCCCGTGAAAAGTCCTAACGCACAAATCGTGCTACGGTGTAGCAGTAACTGTCAATGCAGACCGACCGTTACTTACAGATGCTGAAAGAGTTTTTTTTACCCAGAACTGCGCCGAAGACGTACCCGTTTCAACAACATTTGGTTATGGCGGAGCTTCAACGAAAATTTCCATACAAATCAGTATCCAGAAACTCCACTTTTCGCGGTCTTTAAATGTCTCCTGACTTGACTGCACCAGACTTTTTTCAATGGGGTTATGTCAAACAAGAGGCGTACAAAACGAACCCAAGGAATATGATTAAATTGAAGCAGTCCATTATAACAATTCTTCAGGCCGTGCATGGAGCATAGAGGTCATTTACGGTCTATCATGCTCAAAACCAATTAGTTATATAAAATAAAATTGAATTTTCTATACAATGAAAAAAGGGAAATAAATGAAATACATTGATTACGAAAAAGTTATTTGAATTTCTTCTTGTAGTGAAATTGGTGCGCTCCCCTGTAATTTTTTACAATTAAATGTACACAAAATTGAGAATGGTTGAGGATGGTTTTCACTTTTTGCTTAGTAAGATCTCGGTCTGTAAAGTGAATTGCAGTCACATTTTGAGTCAAAAAGCTATAAGTCATACACAAATCAGCTTGCGAAAAAGAATGAAATTTTCGATAACTCACCCCTAGATCAGGCCAAATTTTTGCGATGACTCGGGTTATGTTGATTTTGAGGGCACAGGTTGTTCATGATTTATTGACATTGCCCTGCAAATTAAGAAACCTCCACAAATCGCAAGATCTCTGAGAGTCGGCATCCGCTTTCAACTGCTCTAGAACCCAGTCGGGAAACACACATCATTATTCTGTCCCGAAGCAAAATTTGCAAAAGGCCGGGTTATTCTGCGCCTCTGGTTGTTCCCAGCATTCAGATGGGCAACGGCGATGTTTTTGACAGATTTTCGTTGACATATTGGCATTTTCTGATTGTTCACTGAACTAGTCGACACGAATTTGGTCACCAAACGTGAATAGTGGAGTTGGTACACACACGGCCTACTTTACATTTCGAACTGTCATTTACTTTAAATCAAATTTAAATTAAAACATCTGGTTTTCTATTTGACCATTTTTCAAAGGAAGCAACAATTTCAAGCAGAAAAAAATAAAGGAATAGTAAATATGTAAATGTATCATATGAATGTTTCTACTATGGCAACTATAGAATATAGTATGCTATTCCTTTAGTTTCCACTTCTACCGAAAATTTAATTTACACACTCAGTTTCCAGGAATCCGGCAGAATAGTGGCAGCACTGAATACGTGGTGGTTAGTTAAACATGTAGAGTGGGTGGAGGCTGACAGAAGTTACGATTCAAGCAATATTTTTATGCAAATGACTAAAAAGTTTGCTGGCTTTTGAGAGCTTTTGCAGCAGCCAGCAATGAAGCTGGTGGAAAAATATGGTTTCATTTCGTCCGAAAAGAAATGTCAAGTGACAAACGGAAACTGCCCCAAAAGTGCTAGAGCACTAAACGTTATGTGGCAAGGCGGACAAACTTCTAGCGCAACTTGCCACATAAATCTTGTTGTTACATAATGTTGGCGGGTCAGCCACAAATTTACCGATGTTTATTGTTTTTACACACAAAAGCTGGGGATGATGATGCTCTTTTTGCCACTGGCCCGATGTGTGGCATGCAGCAGACACATTGTCATTGATGGGAGGTAATGTGGTTGCCGCTTCAGGTTCGTTAATTGAAATTTAGCGCTACAACTGATCAAAGGACATTTGCATACATAAAAATATTGCAGTGAACGTGCATGTGTGTGCCCGCGTGCATGCCTGTATATGTGGCAAATGACTGCGGGGACAGACCTAGTAGAATGGACTCGAAAGGCCCTCAAGTCGGTCACCAAAAAATGCTGAAAGTCCTGCTAAAGGCATTCAATCAAGTTTACACGTAGAGCCGTACAGTTTGAATGGTTTAACAGCAACTGCAAGGTAGTTGGCAGTCATTTTTGCATCCAAATTACAAAAGGATTCCATTTCATGGCCGAAGTTCATACAGAACGTTTTAAAGAGAACTTTTCCGGAATGAGTTGGAGTTCGATGGCACGCCTCCAGCCACTTGCAAGCTCCTACCGCGGGATGGGGCATATTTAGCAGCAAATGATAGAAGGGCGTCTGTCTGAGACAGTAATCAATCCAGACAGATGTGGCCTCGCCCAAATCTGAAGCGTTCACGCACACTGCTGTCGCTAGCAATACCCGACCTCTCATTACTTGTATCCGTCATGACGGGACACTGTCTGATTGGGAGACATGCAATGAGACTGAAGGTTGAGCCTAGTGACTTCTGCAAAAGCTGTGGGGAGGAAAAGGAGAATGAGTCCATAGAATGGCGGGGAACAACACTGGGCTCTTATTTCTTTAGGGACCTAGGTGGCCTGGACGATATATAGGTAAGTATTGTCCGACTTAAGAGCTTATTGAGGCACTCAGAATGGTTCAACGGGGAAAACTAGGGACATCCATATCCCTAGTTTCCGTAGTATCACAATGAACTATACGGTCTAAGTGAGTCTGTCTGTTCAAACTGCTACACGGACCTCCCCTAACCTATGACTGCCTTGATAGTATGCATCTTAGTAATGTCTACCTTTCATTGTGCTTGACTATTAACGCCTTTCACTCTTTAGCTACAGCCAGGTGGTGATGCAATTTTATGTTACCCGCATGATTCATAGGCCCGTTCTCGGCACTAGGAGTAAGCCTTTCGTCTATTATCACGAAGTAATTTGATTTTTCATTCCATAATCAGGATGTTTTCAAGTTGCTCTTATGAATATCTTTAAGTGGGAATTTGGTTCCATTTAAAACTGCAAGTTTTTGTAGTATTTTTCTATAACCACATCTACAAATATACACAATACAAATTGAATTGGATCTACTGTAAGCATCGAATCCATTTGGTGCAAATTCATTAAATTTGTTCATCAACGAATGAAAACAAAATAAAAAATTAAATGAAAATTCTCTTACCAAAATATCACTCTTGGTCGTTAGTTAGTCAGTTCTCAAGGCCTTTTGATTTTGCTGCTACGCCCTATAAATGTCCTGCCTGCAAACGTTGTAGGTGTGCAATATGATTGGATGCCATCATCCGTTGCATTTGTGTTGCACACACACACACACACACACACCTAGGAGTATGTGTCAGCATGTAGCACTAGCTGGATGTGTAACGGCGTACTGCGCGTAAAAGCTGGATCATTGACAAAATTCAATAAGCTTCACATTATTTCGGCTTCTATTTATTCGTACATTGGCGGTTGGTTGACATTTTTTTCTTTTTTTCTCCGTTTTCAGTGAATTTGTGAATTTGACAGTTGCGGTGGTGGTGCGGTTGCTGCCACGTTACGATGCCATTTTCAACGAAACGGAAATTATGGTAATTTTTCATTATATTGTTAACAACAAAAACACAAAAACACACAAACACTCAACGAATGAAAAGTATATTAAAGACAAAAAAAAAACAACAACATAATGTTAATTACGCATGTTGTCGGGAAATGAACAGTGTCAGTCTAGCGTTGTGTCGGGTAGGGAGGCAGGAATAAGCTGATATTCCATAGCAATCTTTGTCAGCGAACCAAACTACTGCAGCACCACTGTCATAAAGCGTCTGCATAATATGGCTTAATTCTATTTTTAGCGGATTTTATGCTCCCCGTTGTGGAACATTGATGTGCCAAACAAGCTGGTGTTGTGGAGCGCCACCAGTTATCCGAAACATTTGCTAACGTAAACATTTTCATCTAATTGAAGGTAACTTGAACTTAGAGCACTTAGTTCGAACCGAACCAAAACTTCTAAGTTTAATCAGCAATTTGTGAATAAGCGGTCCTTAATATAAATCAAATACTGTAACAGTTTCAAGTTCATATTTATTTGAACGTCCTTAAAATGTTTTTTCCATGGGTACACCTATTTGTTGGTGGAATACGTATTCTTTGACGATCGAAGAGAAAGTTTCAAAGGTTCATCTTTTCGCACTCTATTATAGATAATGTATTTGGTCGTCGTCTTCTGATCTATCATTCAACCGCCCGCAGTCTGTTATAGGTCCATATATTTTAGGGAATATTTTAGCCTTGAAAACTGCAGGAGTTTGTTTATCTGCTTGCCCAATTAGTCTTAAATCTCTTCCACATAAAAACTCAATATTTGTAAAGCTGTTGAATTGCAAAGAGTAAGCTTTCTCGCTAAATATTTGCTTACCAACTTTGCAACTTAAACTTTCTTTTTAGTTACGAAAAAGTCGAGATGAATTATTATAGTTATCATACGTAATGCCTAAAATTATAAAATTTTTGTAGGTGAAACTACAAATTAGGAGCTTGTTGGTATATTTCAATGATTTTTGCATTGTTATTAAAATCCAAATATGTCCATATCTCGGGAACGGGAGATTAATGAATGATTCCAGTTTTGTTTATTTTCGCCATTGGACGCTCTATTTCCGAGATAAGGATATTTTGTAGTTTAGCATCATTTTCATTTGGCTAGCATTATATTCATAACTGGATCCTTCTTTTCCGAGATATGTGTAATACCTCCCTGGAATCTGGTTAGATAACCGCGGCCATGAGATTTTCAGATTATTCTCGGTGTGCGAGTCCGCTCGCAGATATGATAACGAGGAGCCGAATATTATCATCTGCGGCTCTCAGTGCCGAGCAAGGTATCGTATTTTTGGCTCAGAAACAACGGGATATATCAACTCATCGTCAAATAACTGGGTGTGTCAAAAACGATCTCTTCTCATACAAAGTATATGTAAAATCAGTACTTTAAAAAGCATATGAAATGAAGCGGAATTGTCCCGAAGTACTCAATTATCTTCACATTTTGGTTTAATGAATAAATGTTAAACTTTCTGAACATTTTCGAAAAATTACATTTTGCAAGAGGTGGCCCGATTTTGACCAGATTCAAACTTAACCTGGCTATCACTATGAAATATTTTCATTAATTAATTTAATATCCGCCTCCCGACTCAAGCGGTGATGCCTTTATTGTGCTTTCAACAGACATTCAAACTATGCAACGGATTGGCATGCTTAAATAGGCAGAGATTTTGATGACAATCAATAATATTTGTCCATTATGGGTCCTCTAATTCTAGTAGGAAATCTACAGTAAAAGGGACATTTTTCAAACAATATTCCTTAATTAATAGCTATATATTGTGAAAAATTATAAGTACGGCAAAAAACCACCCCAACTCAGTCCTAATTGTGACCGGGATTGTAAAAACAAAATAAAAAATTATTCATTTTCTACTTATGTGCCTATGATGCGATACATCTTTCTTTACAAATGTCACAAGAGGGCGAAATCGTTCCAAGGGGGAAAAAACTTTCCCTTACAAGTAAACAAGGTGTTATGCATAGGAAGAGTACATTTTCGCCTCCCCAACGTGCCTAGCAACCAATCAATTTATCGTCCACGATACTGCTGGTGCGTACATAAGCTCAGGACCTGCCGAACTTTTGTTGGAATCATTCCAAAGCGGATAGCAGTTTCAAGATATTTGAGATCAATGCCGAATTGAAATTAAAATAGGCCAGTTGCTAGAGATTAAATTTACTTAAACACGGGTTTGAAAACAACACATATCAACATGTCATATGTAATTTAAAAATATAAGGTCCTCCCTATTTACAAAGCTATTTCCTTACAAATTTCACGTTTATTATATATTATATTTATCGTTTAATTTATTTAAGAAGTGTCAAGATGTTGCTTCCAAAGTGTCTTATAATTTTTTGCCCACGTCTAAACAGTAATAAGAGGGAAAGGTAAGGAAATCTAGAATATTAACATAAATGGATATTAAATCGCCACGCTTAAGATCCCATATGAAATGCAAAGCTGTAGACAAGAATTGAATTTTTCTTAATTTTGTTTTTTTTTTTTTTGGAAAAATGCCAACATGTAAAGACATTTCAACCAAAGTCGCAATTCAACTACACAGGAGTTTATTACTTGTAGTCCGGTGATTTCTTATTTTCTGCTTTTCCAAAAATCGTTCAATAAAATCCGGTTTTCATTCTACTTCTAGCCAATTTATTGTGCCTTTCTCCTTGGAAACTCTCGACTAGGTGTGATTCGTAACGATCTAATCTAATTTGTGTCAATAGAAAGTGTTCGCGCTAAAGCGACATAATTAATGGAAACGTCTACGCGGTGCCATCATACTCGCAGTCGCATATGCACTGACATTCTCCCCGTCTTTTACTACTTCTGGTTCTTGGAACCAGAAGAGGAAGGAGGTGAACAAATCAATTACAAACAGACCCTTCCATTGACTCATATTACGACGTGCGTTGATTGTAATTTCAAGACACGCACGTATCCCCCCATTCAATATTGAATTGACTCATAATTCTCGACAACAAATTCAAGCGATGGCTAGAGATTTCATTTCGAAATCTCTGGGACGGCAACGTTGTGTACTCGTACAATATCGAAGATATTAGACGGAATTATGAGATGTGCACGATTGTGTTTGTGGCTCTTGTCAAGTTCTGAGAATTACTCGTATCGTATCTAAGCGGAAGCAATAATATGTTTCTACTCTCTAATAGTTTAGGCCATAAGGAATAATAATAACAACCTACAGAATTAAAATTGAAATTGAATGCATTTCTGAGAGTTTAGAAGAAAATAGAAACAACACAACCCAGTAACCCAAACACTCCAATGAACAGGGTCCTCGAGAATAATCTACAAGTGAGCAACAAATCTCACTTTTGTAGAGTTACGACGGCTTTATTTATGTTGGCTCTAAGTACATACTTCTCAAGAATCACACTTCCAACTTGGAATCGTTTAAATATAGAAAAGGTGGTTGCTTCAAAGGTTCTGACAACTCATTTTGTTAGCTTGCAGTTGGAAGCTACTTATCAGACGTCCTTATCCCATTTTCCATGAGTCTAACCGGTTTTTTCATCATTTTGGTGACAGCCATGCAAGGGGAAATTTGTATTTTGAAAAATATTAGCGACCACATATGTCCTGTGCCAAGTGCGCAAGTTGTGTGTTGCAGGCTGTGTGAATGCCTTTTGTGCGAGTATCCCTTTGACGCTGTTGAAGATGCTCGTGCTGAAGTTCATGGTGGTGATGATGATGATGATGATGATGATGATGGTGATGGCATTCATACACATATATTCAGACATATGAACATTTTCTTTTTTTTTAAGAAAATGTCAATTATCTTAGAGACTGACAAGCCATTTTAAACATTTAGTTGTATGCCAAAATCGCTCTCCCCAGTCTTCTCCCCGCTTATAATGTTTGAGGATAAAGGCAGTGCAAGCACAACAACATAACATGCAGGCACAGTAAACGGCTGGAATATTAAACCGGTACAAAAATGTCATTCAAGTGCTGCCTAAAAATACTCGGAAAGTACAATAAAAAACAGCAAAATTGTAACTTTCTTCAACCCATGATTTGGTGGCAGCGCAATCGAAATCCCTTATTTTCGTTTTCTGAGTTTAGATCACCAAACTCATGATGTATAGCAAATTTGATCGAATTGGATACAATAGATGGGAAGATATGGAGGTTATGGATTAATATGTAGGGGTAGTCCTTGAAGGGGCGTGATTACTTTATCGGTTTTTATCCAATATTGTAGAGAATTGCAAAACAATGGGTAAGAACATAGACGACGAAATTACAGAAAACTGGTTGAATTTCAAAAAGTTGTTCAATTTGTGTGGAAGGTACCAGAATGGGTGTGTCAATACGCTTCGCGCTTTTCTTTCTGGGGCCCTTCCTGGGCAAACGCCCAACATGTGCCAAATTTGATTAAGTTCAGCGCAGCGATTGGGAGATATGAAGTCAAGAATATATGGGTTAAATCGGCCATTTGTATGGGAATGGTTAATATGCATGAGGTTGATCGATCCATTTTCTAAATTTTACATAGACCTGTGGACAAAAATTTGGGTTCTTACATATTACGAATGAGGAGTTACAGCAAGGAAATTGATTCTCGCAAAATTGTCAATTTGTATGAAAGCTACCAAAAGGTTTGGTTTGGATATAGCTAATTTACAATCTCCGGCTCCAAGTTGGAAAAATATTATGCTACTGCATGCTTTAAGAAGTTTTCCGTGCACACCAGCCAACCGGTCAAACAAACGGACATCGCCCAATCCACTTAAAAAGTAATGAAATGCATTTGGTCAAAAGATACCTGGTACTTTAAACGCTTCCGTATGGATGCTACATTATTGACGAATCAAATGATATATACGTTCATTCCTCCAGGTAAAGGTATGGAAAACAAATGTTCCTTCCCGATTGTAATTGGCGATATGATAAACCTAATAAAAGGGATCATTGGCAAGTAATTTATGAGAATTATATAATGTTCGAAGTAGTCATCACAATCTTGTCCATATTTATAAAGAAAAACAGATACACCGTTGACAGTTGTGTCCTTTTAAAACTGGATTATGATTTTTTTTAGTATGACCTTAATCGAAATTTGGACTTAGCAAACAAACCATGTAATAATTTTGTATTTTTAATGCTTTCGAAGGACATGCCCGTAGTTCCGTATGAATTAGTTTCAAATAATCATAAATAAATGGCGCGTTAGGTGCTCTATACAAATACCTGAGGTCATAAAGTTAATTTGTGTAAACATAGGAATGAATGAAGATTCTTTACAAAGCTCTTTCTTTGCCTTTCGTCACTTATAAAATATATGCAACGAGAGATTTTTAAACGTTGAAGAAAGGACCTTTTAATTTGAAAACCGAATAGAAAAACATAGATAGAAATACTGTAGTGAGGAGCAGGACAAACCCCCATCTTTAAAATTGGATTTAAAAACCAACTGTAACAGTTTATAGTTCCAAGAAGAAGATCAAAACCATCTTCTAATCGGAATAAAACCGTGTTTTTAACTCATCTGCAGAAGTTTTTTCGGTTCGATGCCTGGAAAAACGAGTTTTACCAAATTTTCCGACGGATTAATTGAAACAACTCACCGTAACACATTTAAAGTGTATTATAGTATAGTATATCGAGATATATAATTATATACATGTTCTCAATCCAGTTCTTGCTTTTAAAAATAAATTCCAATTACATCCAATTCCTAATAAAACTGGCACTTACAAAAGAGCTGATGTCTTTCAACAAATGTTTCAGTTATACATAGAGGAACGTTTAATCCCTGACTGTTGTGTCGGAAAAATAGACTGATATCGGATGGTATTCGTAATATACTGCCTGCAACGCAGTTGTTCCGAAAGACGGAAAAGAAGAACAATTAATTATTCTGCAGTGACGACCGCTTTCAATTCAGCTAACTGGGAACACAAAAAGCTCGCTTTTATGGGCATAAATACACCAGGTCATATCCTGGATTTAATAATAAGAATAGATCACAACAGCTGGAATTTCACTTTGTTTTGAACTTCGCTCATTACTTTGAACTATAAAGTACGACAAAGCGCTCCGACTTCGCTTACCGCAACTAATGATGAATGCAGAGTTTGTTAATGACATAGCGATTTAAGCAGTAGCCAAACACTTTCACCAGCTAGAATCGTTGGCCAATATGGCTATTAGTATTCATCTTATTAATAGCTAGGATCGTTTGGTAAAGCCTGAAACAAGAGTCACATAAAACGGAAGCCATGCTGATTACTAATTGCCATGTTAATTGCAGTACTAAAGTAAGGGTGGACTATAAGATTATTCAGTATAAAGGCAGTAAATTAATTTTTAAGGATCACATGGAATATATGAATGGAAAAGAAGGATTCTGCAAACATTGAAAACATAGACAATTTATACAAAAGCTACTGTCCAAGGTGATAAACTCCGCAATCTGTATCATCTGGCTTCAGTGTAGGGTAAAGCTCTGTCCATTAAACAGGGCAGGAAGAAATTTGTGTCGAAGTATAAGCTACGTCTGGGGGTTTGGAACGGTGCCGGAACGGTTTAGTAAGCAGTGCCAGTACATAAACAGTTCTATGTTGTATGAGGAAAATAAATGGGTTTTAAATACTCAGAGGGGCGGATGGAAGCTGCTAGAGAGAGCTAATTCGCTGTGCGTATAGAAGTTGCTTTGAAATTCTACGAATAAAGAAAGATCGTAGGTTAGATGGCAATGGATATTACTGCCCTTATACCAAAAGTGGTTATAGATCTTATTTTCCGGAACTGATGTCGCCGCAATGGAAGTGCAGGCGACAAACTAATAAAACAGATTAGGGAAGCTAGAGCCCCCAAGTAATATTTAACGACGAATAATTTAGCCGATAGATGGCAGTTATGGCCTTGCATCATAGCTGCGTTTTTAAACAACAAATTACATTCAGTGAATGATGTTATAATTATAAATTATATTATAAACGTTTGCGACAACGCCATGTCATGCGACTGTACTAATCGTACACTCACTGCCCGTTGGATGTACGAATGGGTTGTGGGTGCCCGTAATAAACATTAAGAACATTTTTCACTAAGTTATCCTGTGCCGCGTGTACTCCTTCCAATGGCTTTGACTTCATATACACGCATACACAATTTAGTGTTGTGTTGCTGCTGGACATGTTGTGATTACACTGCCACACAGAGAGGAGGACATAAACTCTGATCCTAAGATACACATACATCGAAATACACATACATATAGTTATGTTTGTGCGTACATAGATCTGTGAAGGTTCTTGAAATATACGCATGATTTTGGGTTAGAAGCTCTAGAGATGTAAACGGGACGAACATCAAACGCACTACACTACAAGTGAGCATACTCGTATAATAGAAGGATACAGCATATTTACTCATTCTCTTGGATTTACGTATAATCCAAAGTACTTGGATCCTTTGTACCATTCATGCCTGAGTGTGTGTGTGTGTGTGTGTGTGCCGTTATGCTTTATAGCCAAGAGTTATGGACTCAGCTCTGGCCAATTTAATTTTCTCGCCCAGCAAAAACGCAGGCGAAACAACATTCGCCCAGCATTTCCACATGATTTAACGTTGCCTACCGGTAGGCATGAGGGCAAGATTCGTATGTAAAGCAAACATGGTGAACACATACACACATACGTACATAAATGCAAACACAGGGTCCTCACTACATCTACGAGTCCAATGGTCACATGATGGGCTGCGAGAGAGACCCGGCAAGCGGGCGTACATGCACATATCCTTCTGTATGAACACCCATCGAAGTGTGCGTGGCGTGTGTATTTTTGAACTTTAATGGTGTTTTTTGTGCTTTGTGTCCCGTCTGTCGCTCCGTCGCTCTGTCGGTCGGTCGCTCGCTCCTGGCTAGGATACAAACTATAAGTTTATGTTTGTATTCTGTGTACAACGCCGCCGTCGTCAATGTTGTTGGTTGTTGTTGTTTTGTGGATATAAAACTTTGCTCCATTAGAGCGCAACAAAAATTTGCATGATGGTGTGGCCAACATTATGTTGACGATATGTCCTTCCCCAGCAGCACCGAAAACGACTGAGTGTAACAGTGAGTCAATGCGAGCTTTTGCAAGGAGGAGGTTGGCAATCACAATCCGAGACCAAGAATTGTATGAAAAATAAAAACTGATAATAAATGGACAATATCTGAATGCTGTTGACATTGTGGACATGAAGATTTAATAAGTTAAAATTTAAGTGTTCGAAAATGGAATAGCTTCCAAATTATGTGCGTATTCGCTTCGAGTTAGTTTTATGTAAGTCCAATAGGCAATGATCACATCGAAATTTTCATTTGAACAGACCGATATTTCCCATAATCCGACATACCAATCTGAATAAATCTCAAGGAAACCCAAGAAAACTGTATTTTAAAATTCAACAACATCGAAAAGGTATATTATATCAGTCGGATAAAATTCTTCCGTTAACGATGTGATGATCGGCACTGGACCCTGATTCAGTGAGTAGCTTCAGTGCTTTCTTGAGTAGCTTGTGGACTGTATTTTTGGGATTGATGTAATCATCCTGTACCGCTGTGAAGGCAAGTCGACCTGCTGATGGATGTTATGGTGCCTTTAATCAGATAATTTCTCAAGAGATTTGAGAAATTATTTGTTTGTAGTTTTAGAAATAAAAGAAATTAAGGAATTAATTTCAGTTTAAGGTAAGTATATTTGGGAAGCTGTGATGCTTACCGCTTGAGCTGTGCAGCGTAGCAACTTTTTGGTTTCATTTTTATGGTAGTTACAAATGTAATTTCTGGCTTTTGTTAAATATTATCTGACAGTTCAGCCTAAAAAAAGCAAAAAGGATAACATCAAATACAATTTGATTTAATGTTACATTGGTGTGTTCAAAGAACCTTTGAAAATTCATTTTAAATTCATATTTAACAAGTTTTGCTAAAAAAGGATACTACAAACTATGATAGTCATAACCTGCACTAACAAACTATCAATTACTACGTCAAAAAGCCACTAATCCTGATATTCCTGACACACGCTGCAGACATGTTACTTCCGTGGGGAAAAAACGCTTTCAGGCAAACCCTGATGCTATCAAGAATGTGGCATAACATCTAAGGAAATGGATGCTGCCTACGAGTACGTAGATAAGCCATAATGAAGAAGGCAGACCATGGCAGAGCGAGGATACAATAAGGTATTAAAAGAGGTATAAAATCTTAATATTGTACCAATGGGTAGAAAGTGAAGCTTACGGTTCGGTGAGTTCCCCCTCTAAGAATAATGGTGGCAATCTGTCAACGATACACAGAGTGTGTTGCGATTATGGGGATAACACCTTGGACATTTCGACATGGACATTTCGTATCATTTGGGATTTTAGATGGCGCCACAATCTGTCATGCGACCGCTTCAATATACTGTGCTAGGTGATTGTGAAGAAAACTGTAGTAAACACGAGTGATACCACCTGCAATTTACTTACGTACGCTGATAACATAGAAAACATTGGAAAAAACTGCGAGATATTACTGCAGTCTTCTCCAGCATTAAAACTGAGTCAGCTAAATTGGGTCTAACAGTAAACGGAAGTATTAGTGATTAGTACAAGCAACTATGGTACATATGATAGTACCTCCTAGCCCATACAGAACGACCTCAGTGTTGATGGATACTTGTATGTATATGTAGAAGTGATGGATACTTGGAGAAGCCGAGTAATCTTCAAATCTATTAAAATCTCCACAAACAGACATTTGAAAGCGTCATTAAACGTCATTTCAATCAATTCAAACAAATAAAAGTGGAAGGCTTAATATATGTGAAAATCTTTGCTGTATCTCAATAATGGAATTCAAGGAATAATTTTTTTTTTTTTTTGTAGCACTGCATCCAGATGGTTGCTGACATAAATTTGGCAACACTTGCTCTATGCGAAAATCACAATTGTACCAGACACTAGTACTACTTGTCCTACAACGCAGAATCCTATGTTATGCCATATGCGAATGAATCTATATTGAGAGTTTTCTAGATAAAAATACTGCGTTAGACATATGCACCCATCATCGTTCATGGAGAATATTGCAAGCATGTGGTCAAGTGCTCCAAAATATAGCGATTTCAAAGCTGACTCACATTCTACGGAAGCATGCTCCAACATAGGAAATGATCGACCATCAACTTGAACGGTAATGCAGAGGAGGGAAAGGCAAACTATGTTCGAAGATCTGTGGAATTGGAGGAAACGCTGAAAACTTAAGCACATGCGATTCTTTTCTGTGTGATACACATATTAGACAAAAAAAATATACTCTTATCGCCGTATAAGTAAGTAAATAAGTAAATATAAACTGTTTCCATATAAAATTTAATGCAAGTGTGTCCTATAAAACCAAAAATATATTCGCATTACCAATCAACCGCATTAAACGTGCCCTGTTTTCATGTCTTACTTGTGAGTTTGCAAAGGAAATCCTATCATCGTACTGACATTATATAGGAAGCAGCATGACGATTGATTTAAATGATATGAACCTTAAGTGGAATTTATAGTTCTCAATCAATTTATTATTTTCGACATCTCAATGCTTTGAATCTCATCTCTCCACATGCTAAGCATTCGAACGTCCCAATGACCTCTGCTCCACTGTGCGTGATACACCAGTACATTGAAAACTGCGACCACTGCAACAGCAACAACAAAAACCTGCACGATGACGGCGACGATCCGTTTTGAAATTAAAGTTTTCCACTTCATTAAGTGGCACTTGTTTTGTATCATAAAAACGAGGAAAGGACATACGGCTTGAACAAACACAGACTCACATACATGCATAATTTTACTGGCATAGACGTAAGTATATCCAGTCGAGATAGCAACGATTTAGTATGTGTGGAAATAAAGATGTCCTCAGGAATGCGTACAGCGCCTTAAGGAAGAGCGTGTGTGCTGAATGTTAATGCCTTAGGTCGTAAGTAGCGACATCTAAAGGATATCGGGAGCAATTGCTAACATTTCACACTAACGACATCTAACACTTAATAGCAGCATTACGTCTTGGAGTTTAAGGATTTCACTCAAGCACACATACACACACACACACACTCAAAGCAAAGTGCACTCATTCCTGTTTATAAACCTCCGCAAGGGGTGGTTTAAGAAAATAACTACACACAAACGCCGGTTCCTTAAGCAATGGAGTGAATAGAAGAAAATAAACACGTTTATTTCCAAATCTACAGCATACTGAAAAGTTGCAGAACGCACACACACACACACACACAGATGAATTTCGCTGCTTACTTTACACTAAGGGGACATGTTGACATACTCCGTGTGCTCTAACTCCTGGCCACGCATTGTTGTTCAGTGTAACAACGTGGTGTTGGCTTCCGCACTAATGCTCGTAGCGCCATAATAGGGGATGATTCCAGTTTGCTGGTCTATCTGTTTGTCAATCGGTGGTGGGTGATTTGTGTTGGCGAAAGAGCGTCCTTTGTCACCAATCCATAAGGACGTCGTGAGACAAAATGGTGACGCGGAGAAAGGTAAATTACAAATGGCCGTCAGCAAAAGTTATAAGGAAATATCTATACAGAAAAAAGGTGAACATTTTGTGCTGGGCGCGGGGGGAATTAGGGGGGGAGGGAGAGATAAAAAGAGAGCACATTTTTGAGGGGATATAAAAATACTAATGTTTGAAAATCAAAGCCAACCAATAGATCATACGGACCGTAAAATAATTGGAAATAGAGCAAAATAAAATGTCCCAATTATTAACATGTCAAAGTTTAACGTCGAAAAGAATTACTCTGTTTAAACGATGTTTAAAAATGCTTTTGATGAACAAATTATTTACACCAAATTATAGAATTTATTCTGCAAACAAAAACAAAAACATGCAACAAATTAAGAACAAATTAGATGAACATCCTAAGAAAAACACAGCAAAGCTCCCGCACTGATTGGGTTAAAAAGAAAAATCTTTTTTCCACAAACAATTATCAGAATTTGAAAGGAATAATGTATTCTTAACATTCTTCACACTTAGTAAATTAAATCAACTTACTGTAAAACCAAAACACACTTAAGAGTGTTGGAATTGCAACAGATTTGAAACTGAAGCTTGAAATCAAACGCCTTTGACATCTAAATAAAGACCCAGAAGAGTTTCGCAGACTGCTTCAGTTTTTTTATAGACTTGAAAGTATATACTGTTCTTTAGACTTTACTGAAAATTATTTCTAAAAAGAATTAAAACTAGATTTGCTCTTAAGAGCTGATTTTATAATCGTGTTTTTAACTGCATTACAGTTTTACAGTGTGCCCTTTAAACAAGGCAGAGCTGCGGATTTGTGCTAAAATTGAGAAACTCTGATTCCGACTCAGTAATTATAGAACACCGACACTAATTCTCACTTCAACTTCAAAAAAAAAGAAGCAGAAGTATTTAAATTTTCTATCCTTTTTGTATTTAAAGGAACAAAAGCCATGGATTATTCATCAAAATTATAAATAATTGGAGAAATACACATTCTGATTTCTCGTCTGAAACGTCTAAACTTGCGTTTTTCTATTCCACACAAAATATATTGGGTTCGAATACCTTCGGTTCTTACATCAAATTGTCTCCGCTTCACATCTCAATTTAGTTTCAAAAAATTGCTGTCATTGCTGGCAAAAAAATAAAAATTTTAAATGTTAGGAAAGGCGCAAATTTACCAAGAATCTGTGACGGTAATTTGTTTTTAAGTTTATGAAATCAAATCAAAATCAAATTCGCTGACTTCTAAAATACGACTCCAACTCCAAATAAAAAAAAACTGATATTCTCTTTTAAGAAGTGAAATTTTAGTGAAAATAAGAGCTGTTTGAAAGAATGAGTCCACACATAGACACATAGCCAGTTTCTATAAAATGATTCACTCAATTCGTTCGTCACACAAACGAAAAACTTTCACTTCGCAGAAGTTTTATTTTTATTGAGTAGGTTTGCCATAAAACTACCATATTTGTGTAAACCAGTAAAAAGTGTTGAAAAAATGTATTATGGAAACATTATTTGTACGCAGTACCCTTTTTCTAAACTCCGTGCGGTATTCTCGATTGTACAAGAACTTATCTGAACGCGGCTCTTTATACCCACATATTGTTTCTACTGCAGTTACCATTAAATGCGAAATATATGCCTTCATAGTTGGCCGCCGTAGCAGGCCATGCGACTATTGTGCATATGATCGCAGGTTCAGTTCCAGTTGCAATCATTAAATCTTCCTTTAAACGGCAGTCGCCCCCAACAATTGAAGTAATGGAGCAATCGACAAGTCTATATTTCTCAAAGAGTAGGTCCCGTTCAGTGAGTATAGAAGTAGAATGCATATAAGCTCAATAAATACGAGAAGCTCTCCTAAACACGACTAATGGAATCCAAGAGATGTTATTTACTGTTCTGTTTTATTCATATGTCTTCGCCTTGTGTCACTATCATCAAAATGTAGAGGGGTTTTGTCACTGTAATTAAGGGCGTTTTGAAATATACTGTAGCTACCGGAAGACTGTAGCTTTTTGCAATGTCTAACTACATTTGTGTTTCCTAATGTACGTTCTTCCGTCTGTTTAATCTCGCGAGTCTTTGTTATCAGTCACACATCCATTATACTTCGAACTTGCCGTCTATCTGTAACCGTAGAATCAATTGTCTGGGTCCGCTTACCTCAATATTTGTCGCTTCGGCTAAACAAATCAGTCTGAAACTAGTCTCAATTTCCCAACGGTCACCCTTTCTTAGTGCAGGAGCTGTCAGCAATTGCTAGTGTAGTATAAAAATTTAATTCCAGCAACAGAAGTTTCCTACTTAAGAGGCACCGGTGAAAGCGTGATATCTACATATCTAGAGAAATAATCTAGAAAAAATTCAAAGGATTCAAGTTATTCTAGAGTGCATAAATGCATAGAGTACATCAGAAACCTCAAATTAGAAAAGAACCATTCTCCACCAACATCAGCGTCTCAAAACAAGTTCTAACTATATTATTTAATACTTTCTTCATGTACACTTAATATTTTTAAAGTTTTCTTCTTTCTTCAACGAAATCAAGTCAAGACATACCAGCCACGTCCTCATGCTGCAATTATTGAAATATTTTTATAGACCTTAAGGATTTAAAACAATACTCAATTATTCTTGTTTGCCAAGAAGGGTTAATCTTCTTCTTAGGTAGAGGCTGGAATAGACATACTTATCTATTATACTCCGTCCGCAGAAAATAATTCCAAGCGCTTCGATCTTCTGCGCTTCTCCTCCAATTCGTCACTCCAAGTTTCGATAGTATTTCAAAAACCTGGTCTTTCCGCACTACATGATCCGACCAACGCAATTGCTGTATAGTAATGCGTTTGACCACGTCGATGTCGGCGTATAGTTCATACAGCTCATTGTTCATGATGGATCCATATATTTTTCGGAGTATTTTCCCCTCGAAAACTGCCAGTACTGATTCATTCGCTTGCATCATAACCCAGGATTCTGCGCCATATAACAAGACAGGTAGAACCAACGTCTGGTACAGTCGAATTTTTGTTTGTCGAGAGAGGGCTTTATCATTGAACCGCTTGCTTAGCCTATAGCAACATTTATTAGCAAGCAATACTCTCCTCTTTATCTCCATGCTGACAAAAATTCGTTTTGTTTACAGTGGAACCAAGGTAAATGAATTCTTCCACCAATTAAAATTTATAGTTGTCAACGTTCACACAGCGTCCTAAACGTGTAGACTTCTTGTTCGTTGAAACCAATAACTTTGTTGGTTTGCTTGAGAAGACTGCAGTAACATCCCACAGTTTTCTGCCAATAATGTCTATGTCATTTGCATATGCAAGTAACATATGGCTTTTATTAATGATGGTACCAGTCGTGTTAACTGCAGTTTTCCTCATAATCATCTCTAACAGTATGTTGAAGGCGTCGTACGATAGATTGCAGCCCTGCCTAAATCCTCGTTTGGTGTAAAAAGGCTCGCTTAGATCTTTGCCTATCTTTACTGAAGACTTTGTGTCAGTCAACGTCATCCTACAAAGATGTATAAGCTTCGTAGAAATTCCAAATTCGGACATGGCCTCATACAGTTTTTGCCATATCGGGCTATCGGAGGCAGCTTTATAATTGACGAAAAGATGGTACGTGTCGATCTGTTTTTCTTGGGTCTTCTCCAGAATTTGTCGTAGTGTGAATATCTGGTCAGTTGTTGACTTACCAGGTCTAAAGCTACACTGATAAGGTCCAATCAGGTCTGTTAGAATCGGCTTTAGTCTTTCACATATCGCACTCGACAGGACCTTATAAGCAATGGGTAAAAGACTGACATCGCACCGGTTTTACAAACACTTGGATCGCCTTTCTTAAACACAGGACACAGTACACTCGAATCATCGGGCATGGTCTCCTAGAGTCAGATCGTATTTAGGAGCTGATATAAAAACATTTTAATATAAAAGTAAAAGAGTAGCTAATTATACTGCTTAAGGTCTTTCAATCTATCAATTTTAAACCCGGCTTCACTTTAGTCATATTTTATGTGCATTTAAACATTAGCTGCGTTTTGCATTGGTTTAAAAGTACCAATCAGATAGTTTTTAAGAGATATCCTTTTGTTGTTATCCTTGCAACAAGTATTTGAATTTATTGAATATCAAACTCAACCGAAAAGTATTTCATATTTAAGTCTAGCTTGGAGAGAGTACCATTATCGAATCTATACAACAGTTATTCACAGTAATATCCCAATCTACATTATAAGTAAAACACAATTTGTAAGCCAATGGCATATCCAGAAGTCCTTATATAGGTCCCTCTACTTATGTTTAGAGTACAACTCAATGTATCTGAACCCTGAACTAGAAACGGAATTCAATGAACATTGTTGATATAAAGCTCCCTCCCTGTTACATATAATACAATTGCGGAACACCGTTGGGAGGTAGTTTAAGCGCAGATTTCATGCCACATGCCGTTATGGTACTTGCCCCCACCCCATTTATTTCCTGCCATAATTTCCATTCAGGTGCTGTAGTCCATCATAGTTTTATTGAATTAAGCTACTCGCCAATACAGTACAGGTAAGTACATAACTATATCCATATATTGTGCATATTTTTGTAAATTTTTTGGACCGATTAAAATGGCTTCCAGGCAATTTACCAACAAACAATGATGGAGCATCATAAAATATGAAAAGTGAACGCGTTCGTGACGCTTCAATACCTTTCGTTCGATTCGAAAGTTGAATTTTGTTATGATTTTATGTATTTTTTTCTGGTACTTTTTTCGTTTTCTGTATGGCCAATGTTGTGTATCGGCTGGTTGGTTGTTTGGTGGCAGTGCTCATATTTTGTGGAAAAGCTTTATGAAAATAACAACAACAATGAAAATAACAACAATCTGTACTTCTTTAAATAATGCAAATTTATTGTGGCAATTGATAGACACCGGCGCAATGAGACCACTAAAAGTAAATAAAAATAAAAATGAAAACAAAAATAAAAATAAATGTTTTATTTAATAAATACACAAACATGTCACACTAAAGATCGGCAAATACATTCAAAAAAGGACTTGATACACGGACATGATAAACACGGAGTCGGCGCCTTTTGTCATCAACAGCGTCTATTCAATTGTGTCCGATGGACACAGACAAGAATGTTTGTTATGACTTTGTACTCTTCGTCGAGAACAACTTCGTTCCCGGAAGGCAAAGTTTCTCATTTGATTCGTGAAGCTATTCACCCTAGAGGTCACTATACCTATAGTGGAAAGACACTAACAGATAAGAGTGATGAAAATAGTAAACATTTTGATAGAGATCGGAATACTTATAATCCACACAACTCAATATTTGGAACTGCCATATTTCATAAACTATTAGGATTAAGTGCGTACGTTGTTGCGATAGAAAAAAAACTAACAAATTAAAAAGACGAAGCTGCCGCCAAACTTCTATAAAAAAAACCAACAACATAGTCATATTTCCCTTTCTTATATTGAATTGCCTCAATTTATTGCTCATTTTTAAACTTTAAATTTTTATTAATAGGTGCGCAACTAAGTTCCCGCTGCTTGCCAGTGGATGGCGCCAGCTGTAAGTGCTAGTCGATTCTGCCATAACCTAAACGTCATGAGCCAAGTGTAGGCATATGGTAAACATACCGCCTCGATAGTGATTTTCTTTTGAAGTCATATTCTTGCGGTCGTGTGAATATGTATGATTTTGTGCCAAATAATCGTTATATGCGGGAAGAATTGATTTTCTTCTGTCAATCGAAGAAAACGGCGGCTGAAGCTCATCAAGAGCTTCAAAACGTTTACGGAGATGCTGCTTTATATGAAAAAAACATGTCGAGATTGGCTCCGTTGTTTTAAAGACGGTGATTTTGATGTCGAAGACACTGATTTGACGGCATTGCTTGATGTGGATCCGTCTCAAACGCAGGTAGAGCTTGATTCAGTGTTAGAAGCGATTGCATGCGTTGGGAATGATTCAAAAGCAAGGAACTTGCGTTCCTTATGAGTTTAAGCCAAAGGAGTGTGAGCGTCGTTTTTTCGCCTATAAATTCTTCATCGTACTGTAACTAGTGATGAAAAATGAATTTATTACAGCAATCTAAAGAACACAAAGTCATGGCTCTGTCATGCTTCTACGTCGTCGCCTCGGTCGAATAGTCATGCTGCGAAGGTTATGCTTTGTATTTGGTGGGACCAGATCGGTGTTATTTATTATGAGCTGTTGAAATCAAGCGAAACCACCACTAGGGAACGGTATTGACTTCAATTAATGCGATTGAGCCGAGCTCTGTGCGAGAAACGCCCATAATACGCGAAAATGCACAAAAAAATGATTTTTCAGCATAACAACGCCCGGTATCATGTGGCCAAACGTGTTAAAACTGAAATAGGAGGTCTTACCCAATCCGCCATATTCTCCAAATATTGCGTCGTCCGATTATCACTTGTTCCGTTCGTTGGCACACGGTCTGGCTGATCAGCAATTTCACTAATATGACTACATCAAGGAATGGCTAGATTCGTGGATAGCCTAAAAGGATCAACAGTTTTACCGTGGCGAAATTTGAGCTTTGCCAGGAAGATGGGAAAAAGTAGTAGTTAGCGATGGGCAATACTTGCAATGAATCAGATGTAAACATGTTTTCATAATAAAGTTGAATTGTTATAAAAAAAAAAAAAACGCGAGATAGGAGTCGAGCCCCTGCTCTAACTCCGAGTTAATTTGCCGAACTTCGCCTGCACTATCACCTCAATAGTTTCCGACAATACCAATACAAAATTGCTAATAGATTAACGCTTAAATGATTTGAACAAAAAATAAATGAAACGCGTGTAAACGCACTGATTGCGAAATACTCTCTGTTGCTGCAATTACGAAATCTAATAAGAATTTGTTGCTTAGAGGAGATTCCAACTTTTTACTTATTTTCCGAGATTTTTTCCTAAATTTTCTTTACGACAATACGATAGTAAAAATTTGTTAGGTAATGGATTAAGGTGTACAAGTTTACGAATTTGGATGTACACTCCAAAATACTTTAGATACATAACATATGATCGTATTGCTGTTTGCAGATATCATTGTAATCATAAAACTTACTTAATTATCTACTTAAATGACGATTTAACGATTTGAAATATTGAAAAGAATTGCAAGCTTGGTTGCTAGTTTGCAAGCAATAATCTAACTATTGGGCTTTTGTTATTTATTTGATTGAAGAATCTCGCCATTAAAAAAGATTTGCCAGCGCTCACGTAACACCACAAAAGAGTAGACTTTTTATTCGTTGAAATAACTAACTGGGTCTTCATGTGGTCTTCATTTACAGACCAATCCGCTGTTACTTAGTTCTTCTCAATGATTGACAGATTTCCACCAACGATATCTACAACATCAGCGTATGCAAATTGAAAAAGCCTCATACGTTATAGCGCGATTCCGCTCGATCTTTGTCCATCTTCACTGAAGACTTCGTGTAGCTCAACGTCATTTCACAAAGACGCAGTCCATAACTCTGTGTCTCACAGTCATGTCTTCAAAGAATTTGCCTATAGGGGACTGCCGAAAGCAACTTTATAGTCGATAGGAGGCGGTATTCGTAGATCTGTTTCCATGAGTTTTTTCCAGTGTTTGCCGCAATGTCACTATTTGAAGTGTTTTCGATTTATTTTATGCATAATATGCTACAGAAAACTTATGCCGCCTTAGTTAGTGTTTATTCCGTCACATCTCGACCGCTGCTGAATGTACCGATATAAACGCATTAAAAGCGACCTTTTTATCCGCGTAATATTTCCAACGAATCGGTACACGAAATTCCATTTACAATACAAAATTTGAGACAAATCCTTTGTTCGATATTTCTATGTATTGTAAAAATTGCGAAATACAGTAGAACTCCAATTATCCGAATCGATTGGGACCGGACCACATTCGGATAATCAAAAATTCGGATAATTGGATTTTTTTTGAAAAAAGGGGATTTTAAAGTAAAAGAGCTTATTTTTGGCATTGTATGCATTAGTAAAGTAAAAAGAAGTAAAAGTACATAAAAAAATTCAGTGTTTCCTATACATCTCGGTCAAAGTAAGCTGTTTTACACAAGACAAAAGCGATTCGGATAATCAGCGATTCGGTTGATCGGAGTTCGGATAATTGGAGTTCTACTGTACACTTGAGGTGGACTGACGAAATCGAGCACTATAAACAAGCTAATTGACAGATCACTTTCAAACTCTGCTTCAGTATAGCGGAAAGTTGTGTCAACTTAGTGACAACATGAATTTGGACAATTCCTTTAAGCGAGCTTTTTAAATGACAAATTCCCGGTAGTTTTTCAACAGTATGTATGAAAGTTGTCAACATTTCAATAGTTGTGTAAGCCGATCATAGCGTAACTTTACTTCCCGAGGTATGTACCTATATTCAAGTTATTTTCACATATGAAACTTTATGCTGTTTTGTTATTTTTAAAAGTATTTGGGCGATTATTATACACAGTGTATTCTTGTTTTAGTTTTACCCTCCATTTTTATTTTTCACAGGCGCAACAATCAATTCCTTTGTTTTAATAAACATTAGATTTGCGTTAAGAGTGGGCGAATTTTTGAATATTTAAAAAATGAAAATACAATTTGATATTGAAATGCATCACAACGGGCGTTGAAGTGAAAAAATATACAAAAATATATAGCAGTAGTAAAACGTTGTTTGCCAAAACGGTTAATATTTTACCCATGATTTGCAAAACAATCCCTTGTGGGATTTGACGATTTAATGTAATCGTGTGAAAGAGTTTTGTGGTTATGCTGAAATATTGTATTGAAATCGCAGTGAGCCAAAAATCAGCTACAAATATTGATACCAATAATTGGCATAAATAAATCATCAATGTGATAAAGAGTAAGCATTTACAGATGACCACACATTAGGAACCCCCGGGCATGAGACCGATAATGCCTTTAAATTGACGAATCTACTATATGCTACACGCCAGACAGATTATAAAGCGACTGCACACATAACTATAACTATAACTGAACATAATGTTTCATTTTTGTCAGTTAATAAAAAGTCATGAATCCATTTCCAGAAAAAAAGGAAAAGCCGATACGAACCACACCACCAAAGCGATGGCGACAAACAGCCCCAATACCTTGTTTCAATTTATTTCAAAGAATTTCGAGCACTACTTCATCATTTGATTTCATTGCAGTAACTCACGTTTGCGAGAGATATACAATATAATATTTACAATATCGACCTTTTTTTGTAAATAATACAAAAAGTACTATTGCAGTTTGCAATATAAACTGACAAGGAACTATACATTTTGTAATAAGTCTATAAGATAACACAATTTCGAAATAAATTCGTTTAAAAATAATTCGTCAAAAAAATGGAGAAATTGTTTAAATATCGACTCTAATGACCTATATTTAAGCAATAAGTAAGCAATTCTTCTTCTTCTTTTTCTTCTTAGGCGGCGACTGGAATAGACATATCTTACCTGTTATACGCCGCCCGTATAAAATGATTCCAAACGTTTCGATCTTCTGCGTTTCTCCTCTAATTTGTCACACCAAGTTTCGGTAGTGTCTCAAAAGCCTGGTCTTTCCAACGGAGTTTTGGACGCCCTCTTCTGTGCCATCCATCGAGTTCGTTGTCGAAAACAATTCAGGCCGGAACACTTGGGGCCATCCGCACAACATGACCCAGCCAACACAAACGCTGTATATTAATGCGCTTGACCACGTCGATGTCGTCATATAGCTCATACAGCTCATTGTTCATGAGACGCCGATACTCTCCGTTCACGATGATGGGTCCATATATTTTCCGGAGTACTTTCCTCTCGAAAAGCAATTAACAAGCAAAATATTCTTAGCTAATAATCAAATGCTATATTAACAACAAAAGCAACTGTTTGTTAACTGATTACATTTTAATTTTGTAAATTAAAAATGGTTTCATCAAAAGAGAACTTTTAAATCTGAATTTTATTTATGTGACATCCATGCTTAAGACATAATTTTTCCCGCTAAGCTATATTGAAATTAGTAAAATTCAATTCAATTCTATTTGTCGCTAAGTTGGCACAACTGTCCTCTATACTGACGCGGAGTGTTCCAATCGTATCATATAGTTTTTTGTGGTATCTGATTTTGTCAGTTTTTTATAACGTGTTCTGTGACTGTCACAACGGATAAAAATACGGAACACAGAATTTGTCTCAAACGTTCGTGCACATGAGTGGTACAGTGCATTCAAAAGCGGTGGATATGTAGCGGAAGATTTGACACATTCTGGCTATCGCCCATCAACGTCATCAGCTGAAGTTAACATTGACAAAAAATTTGTCTCAAACTTTTTACTGCAAATGGAATTTCATGCACCAAATCGCTAAAAATGATACAGAAAACTTACCTTAAGCATTTATTAAAAACTCTTGCACATGAGTGGTACAGTGCATTCAAAAGCCGTCGATGTGTAACGGAAGATTGCCACATGTTTTAACTATCGACCATCAACGCCTTCAACTAAAGTTAACACCGTCAAAGTGACGGAAATGGTGACTGAAAATCGTCATTTACGTTAAAGCCAGCCGCTGTGAATGGTGCGATTGAATTTTCTCCAAAAACTCAATCACCTAAAGGTTGCTAGAACAAGTCTGTGCCGACCCCACATTCAGAGAAAGCATTATAAGTGCTTATGAAATATATGTTTACGAAATTTATAAACCAACCATTCAACAAGTTTGGCAATGGCGCTTTCCAACTGAGCCAAAACCAAAAAAGCTATTTCAAAGTCGATCAAAGGTAGAGGTAACGTTGATTATTGCGGTGTTGTGCACTCGTGATTCTTGCCAAAACATTCTAATATTATCTGAGCGTCATGCGGCGTTTGAAGGAGTAAACTTATCGAAAGAGACCAGATTTGTAGAAAGAATCTCACAAGAAACGAACAACAAACATTATCGAACAACCAACGTATCCAACTAATATGGCTCCCGGCAGACTGCGATAGAAGACATAAAAAAGAATTCACGGTGAGAACTGAAGACTTTTCCGATAAATGTGTTTGAAAAATGTTTTGATGATAAAAAAAAGTGCATCGAACTAAACAGACTATGTTCAAATATATAGAATTTTTTTCAAACTTTTTTGTGTTTTGTTTGTTACGTGGGATAGTGTTGAGACAGCCCTCGTAAGTGTTTGTCGCCAATACTATATCGGCCGATTTGTTAAGCGTGTTGTCTTTAATCTTTAAGAAACAATGAGAAAAATTGAAAATGTTAACTGCTGGGCATGACTACGTTGTAAGTGATTCAGTAAAGTAGAAAAGTAGAAAAGTAGAAAAGTAGAAAAGTAGAAGTAGAAGTAGAGGTAGAAGTAGAAGTAGAGGTAGAAGTAGAAGTAGAAGTAGAAGTAGAAGTAGAAGTAGAAGTAGAAGTAGAAGTGGAAGTAGAAGTAGATGTAGAGGTAGAGGTAGAAGTAAAAAATTTGAACCATTTTTTCAGCATACCTGACTAATAACATATTCAACGTTCTTTTTAAAGGTGCAATTCGTGCTGGTTTGCCAGCATGGACGAGCGACTCCACATAGTTTCACAAAATAAATAGTCTAAAGATAGAAAATCGTACTATCTGCACGGCTATTCATTAATCCTCAAAAAAATTTATCACAAAGCATGAATTTCGATAATAAAATCCAATAAGTTTTTAGCGTTATTCGGGCGTAGGTGCTTCCATGACAAAATGACGATGTTAATTAGACACGTGTTTGACTCTTGCACAAACCACAAAATCATAAGGATACCGTCCAAAATCTGCACAGAGTAAAATCCCCGATTACATGTATATATACGGTAAAAATTTCGCTGAACCAAATTTTTTAGGACGCTCGCGTAATTTTGCCCTTATTCATAAATTAAATTACTTAGAAAGATTAGATTAAAAGTTATTCGTTTTGGGGAAAGAAATTGAAAGAGGCATTCAAAATATAGTACATGGGAGCACTGCATCTCCACTGCCAATATCACAATGTTGCACGAATGCTTTAAAACTCAGCCGCATTGACATTTATGATGAAAAACCTTTATTTTTCTAAAGCTTAGTCACAATATTTCGGCTTGTATATTTGCTACTAAATTCCTTGCTTTAAGCTTTGCTTCAAACTAATGTACTTCTAAGAAACCGAAGCAAAATCAACTAATTTGCCTTTTATGTTTATGTTTAACTCTTGTTTAATACAAAAATAAAATGCCAAATATCAAGTCTAATTAATTTTTGCCACTTGCCATGAATAGAAGTTAGTTTCGAGCACAAGTCAATGCTCGTTCGTTCTCTTTTTGCCATTAAGGATATTGTGAACTCCCTGAACACTTTGCCATGCAGATGCCAACCAACGAATGCAATATTTTTATAGCAACAACAATCTTCTATAGACGACCATTTTATCGTCAAAATGTATAATAGAAAATGTCAACAGCTCCAATTAATTTAGAGAGAAAATTGTGAAAAAAATCAACACAAAACCAAGGACTTTCTGCTTCTGTAAAGTGTAGAAGCATAAATGAGAAGACCGGGAAAACTAGAACAGAGGAAAGGGACAAAGCGTTTTGGGGTTTTTTTATTTCTATGTTTTTTATTACTAATTTTCAAACCATTGACATCCACAATTCAATTGTATTTGCATCGATGATGACTACTTGAAATCTCAGTTTTGTGGACAAATGAGAGGCTCCTCAAGACTTTAAGTGGCAGCACTGGGTAATTGCTTCATTAAAATTATAATTTTAATGAATCCCACGAATAAGTGAAACGTAAAATAATATGCCAGCGATATATACGAAATCAAAGCGTAATTGAAAGAAACTAATTGCAGGCGTAACGCTTCGCATGGTCCCTTCCGTAAAAAGGGATGCTGACGTGATGTTTTTGTGATGGAATCAAGGATATGGGTTATGATAATTTTCCTCCAGGGCAATTCACCCAAATCCAATGCACGCTCGTACATTTTCGGCTCTAAATTAAATGACGGACAACGCTTTAAGGGGATTTCACTGCCAAGCAACATATTTAACATAAATGCCGTCGTTATCTGAGACGCATTCGCAGCCTGTTATCCTTTTTTGCTAGGGTTTTGCCAAAATTGATTTTTTGAGCATTTTAATCAATCCCTGACATGTGTAAAGGCCGACAAACGTGTACGGGTATTATTCAAGCGTGATTATTAAGACTTCAAATGAATTGCGAAAGCCAAATTCCCACTGGAGTGTTGGCTCTCGAGTATATAGAACAGATAAAAAAGGAAACCCAAACCATTTTACCTTCCCCCTCCCCCCCAACACGCCTCCAGGGTAGATAAATATGTACTCATGAGAGTAACGGTATCGGTCGTGGTATCATACCAACTTCTAAGGTTGCACTACCACTAACATGGGCAACACCACCCTTGCTATCATGACCACCACCACCATCTTATGGATTTCATCTTCATCATCAGCATCGTCGTAGCCGTCGTCACCGTTGTCAGCCCTCAACTTCAGTATCTTCAACGTCATAATCATCATCATCAGAATACAGCATTCAGCATCCAGCATCATCGTCACGGTCCTCTCCATATTATGGCAGTTGTAGTGTAATCATCAACGGAAATCAAACAGACAAGGAGTTGAGCCAAGTGGAAAAATAATGAAAACATTCGTAAGCAACAAGAACACACTCCGGGGAGAGGATATTGAAATCGATCCAAATGTACAAAAGCGCTACATACACAAACATAGCCACATACATATGTACCAACGCACACAATGCCACATAATACAGTAATATAATCACCGTTCGAACCACCACTTTCGTGTAAATATTGTACTTGCCCCTCCAACACCCCGGGCAACAGAAACAAGAACATGAAATCATATATGTATGTACATAGCAACATGCATTCGTACATAGACAAGTATTTAGTTAAATATGTACATATGTATGTACGTCCACATAGACTTGTGAAAATATGGCCTCGCAAGGGGACACTCTCTTGTATGTGCGTTTTTTTCTTTGCTTTTTTTTTTTTTTGCTCTGAACCGAATTGGGAAATGTACGCCAGCCCTCTAGCCGGGATAAGTGCCACCATCACAACATCATCACTTACCCGCTATCGTGAAAAGCGAAAAGCAAAGGAAGGAACTGTTTTGTCGTTTGTAATCTATTTACACACGAAAAAAAAATCGCAACAAGAGAGATCCCTTCATTCAACAACATTCAACACTCGACAACACCACTCGTCATCATATCCGAGTTATCATTGACGTCATATCCGAGACAGTATTTGTTCCCAGAGCCTTTACTCCCATGTACAGGCAAACTCACTCATTCCTAGGACTACATAGTCCAAATGTATAGTATGCATAAACACCCTACAGCCATTTAAAGGTTGCACCGTGTCCTCGCTTGCTAACAAGGACACGATGTAATAGAACCCTTATTACCCTTGTTATCTGATTGCAATTAGAAGATTTGACAGTCACTTTTAAAGATATTGAAGAATAGTTAAAACATCATTTAACTTGAATCAAAACATACTGAGTGTAAACTAACCTCCAATGCTTACCTAATTTATACATTTAATTAATTTATTCTTACATCAGAGCAACAGAGGAACTATTTGTTATACGAGATACATCAGATGCAAAAGTGTAATGAGAAGTGCAAAAAATGCCCGCAATAGTAGTATCCAAGAATGTTTATCCACGATCATTCATAATTCGCGCACGCTGCTCTGAACTCAATCAAATGTGTAATGAGAATTTCTAGCTGCTCTTTCGAAACAGCCGAGAGCGCTAAAATTGCCATTCCACTGAGTCGAAGTGAAAGCATTGTTTTTTTTTTTTTTTTTTTTTTTTTTGGGAAAACCAGGAATCTTTAGATTCGCTCAGAATTGTGAGATATTCTCTACAAAAATGTAGCAAAATGCTCTAATTCTGCAAATTTTAAAGTCTATAAAGTTTGCACATAACAAAAAGAAAAATATACTAAACCCCTTCTAAAAATGTAGTGGCTTTAATTGTCGAAGTGTTTGACAACAAAATGTTTACAACTGAAAACACATTCCCTGGCTATTTTATATTCTAAGGCGGAATTCTGTAAATTCTGGAGAAACCTGGTTAAATATACTTTGAATTGAGAGAATTCAAAAGTAGCTCTAGAAATTAATTCCTTAAATACATAAATTGATCAAAATCGTGTTACTTAAGAGAAAACGTTAAGCGTAAATGAGATTATACGGAGAATCGCTTAACTTTCCATACAAGGTTAGGCTAGTGGGAACAAAACAAAACACCACTTATGTCGACAAATGCGCATGATCGCGAGTTCAATCCCGTATGCAGCCATCTATTATCATTTCAGCGGCGGTTATTTTGATAAGTCGAGCAATCGACAAGTCTGGTAAATGCTTTTCAAGCGGTCGGAATCGTCGCTAAACTCCATTAAGTCCTATTCTGTTAAGTGGATCTAAAAATAAAATGCGTGTAAGGTAACTGAATGTAAGAAGCTTCTCCATATCCAATTCATAGAATGCAAGGGAATTTGCCTTTGTATGCCCCATTTGGCAATATATCACCCTCTGTGATCGAAAAAGTGGTTTAAAATTAGGCTTCTCACGTGAATCGGCAACAATTACATGAAATAATTTTTAAAAAGTAAATTTCAAGCAATCATTAATGATTCTATAATAATAAAAACTTCTTACACTTATTAAAATTTGTCGGTATCCCTTTTCTATCTATCTATATGTATATGTATAAAAATCAATTGCCGTGTGTTAGTCTCGCTAAAGCTCGAGAACGGTTGGACCGATTTGGCTCATTTTGGTCTTAAATTATTGGTAGAGTATTCCGGAAGGTTTAAAAGGTTTTATTTGAAGTGATAGATGGCTTTGGAAATGAGATTTTTGCAATTAATTTTTTCTACCACATTAACATTTTGGAGGCAAAACAACGTTTGCCGGGTCAGGTAGTTTTAAATAAAAACCAAACGATTACAAATCTCCCATTGTATCAAAACTTGTCTTTAGGCTAGGTTTAACAGCCTCTTTTCAGATGGCAGTTAATGCAGGGCTGTGTAATATTTTGGTATTTGCTCTAACATTTCTACGAGTATATGCAAAATTTAGGGGGCGATGAAAGCGGTATACTGGGCCATTTTTCCCGAGGTTACACAATTTGACCAACGATTTCACAATGAATCCATTGAGATAGTATTTCGTGATATATCTCATTGGAAGATTTTTAATCTTATAATATAACTGATTTTGTCGGTGTATCATTCTCGACTATATTTTGGGAAAGAAAATACAACAGTGAATGTTTCGTTGTTTCCAAAATTTGGGTTTTTTCAACTCTCAATATGAAGGTCTATAATCATTGAATTTTATTAAATATATCAGTGAAATTAAATTCTTTAATTCTTTTATTCAGAGCCAACCTAATTTTGAAATTAAACTTAAAATGTCGCCTTCTATGAAGAAAGATTTTGTCATCAATTTTCCTCAACTACTTTTAATTCTAAGTAACCTGAAGTAACAGATTTAGCTGAATATGCGTTTTATAGGGCGATTGGGAAGAGTCAGGTTAGGTACATAACAACTTTGGCATGTCTCTTAAGCTGAAACCAACGCCAATAATCTGAAATCACTTTTGAAAACGCCAAATCAAACCTGAATACTATCTTGATTACTGCTAGCTTTGGAGGAACAGAAACATATTTTTGTGAAGATTGTTTAAAATCCTCCCATTGCCATCCAAGACATACTTTTCGCCACAATATCTAAAAAAATCAAATGGAAATGGTAATGATAAGTAAAAATGATAACTTCAATGATACAGGTTGATTTGATTATGGAATTTTTGCATTTGCATTTGACATATGAATGGCTATAATTGAAAACTTCTCTATTAAAGAAGTGAAAAGCGCCATAAGCTTCCGTTTCTTGAAATTCGTTTTCCTTAGCAACATGGAAGATATAAGGGCTCGTCGTTAGGTAAATGCAGCGTGAAAAACGGCTTCTTTGACCTTTAATCTCTTCAAATGCATATAAATTGAAGTTGCTCCTTTCCACTTCTATGAAATACTGCCCTATATCGCCATCTATTGAAACATAAAAAGCAACAATATTACAAAAATTAGAAAATTAGGTTCCCAACTAAGTCATCGTTGTTTTTTAAAAAATGCAACTTTAATATGAAAACATGTTTACAAATTATTCATTAAAGGTATTGTTACTATTTTATCCCGTCTTTCTAATAAAAGTGTTTATCTTTTAAGGCTTTCCACAAATCTAACCATTCTTTGATGTCGTCATATGAGTGAAACTGCAGTAATATTACGTTTAGTTCATACCACAGCGCCAGTTCTGCTTACCAAAAGTGGTCCACTGGCCACATTATATCACAACCACAACCCTCATACCAAGAAAGGTGAGGTTCTTTTCCATTTAATGTTTGAGAATAGGTTAAAGTCGTTTCGACCCTAAGGACGGCGCAGTATCTGGAGAATATGCGAATGGGGTAAGACTTTGAGCGTTTCCGGGTAGGTTTTAACAGGCTTTTCCACATGAGACCGAACGTTGTCATGCTGATGAATCACTATTTCATGCCTCTCCGCGTATTGTGGACATTCCTTCAAGTCGATACCGATTCCCAGTAGCGGTTTTGCTTGGTTTCAACAGCTCGTAATAACTGACACCGACCTGGTCCTACCTTCGCAGCGAGAATATCCGGCCGATGTGAAGAGGCAGAAGCATGACCGGGCAGCCCCATGACTTTCTTTTCTTTGGATTGCTGTAATGAATCCATTTTTCATCACCAATTACAATACGGTCCTTCCTCTTTTGTCGCTGAAGCAGTTGTTCACAGGCGAAAAAAAGGCGCCCAACGTCCCTTAGCTTCACCTCACAATGAGCCCAACTTCCTTGCTTTTGAATCATTCCCAATGCATGCAACCGCTTGGAAATGGTTTGACTGGTAACTGCTAATACTGAGGCAACCTCTTCCTGCGTTTGACATGGATACCCATCAAGCAATGCCGTCAATTCAGTGTTTTCGAAGATTTTTCGTCCGCCTTTACTTGAGCGGTCGTCAATATCAACATAACCGTCTTTAAAGCGACGAAACCAATCTCGACACGTTGTTTCACTTAAAGCACCATCTTCGTAAACGTTTTGAAGCTCTCGATGAGCTTCAGCCGTCGTTTTCTTCGATTGAAAGAAGAAAATCAATACTTCCCGCATATGACGCTTATTTGACACAAAATCATACATATTCACAAAACCAAAAGTATATAACGTCAAAAGAAAATGACTGTTGTGTCGAGGCGGTATGTTTACCATATGCCTAAGTTTGGCTCAGGACGTTTAGATTATGGCAGCACTTACAGCTGGCACCTTCTATTGGCAAACAGCGGGAACTTAGTTGCGTACCTAATAATAATTTCTCGAAAGTCGTCCTTGTTTGAGCAAGTTTTTTCCCACCTCCAGAAAAAATATTATCATTTATTCGCTAACGAAAATTTAGGTGATTGAAAGCATATCTGAGCCACAGATTACTTCCACTTAGCTAAATATACAGGTTCAGATGACAAGAATACAAAAACACAATTTTTTTCAAATTTGAAACTTTGTTACGGAAAAATAGTAATTTTCTTATTCTTGACAGTACTGCCTACAACTATCTACATCTTTATGGCAGTATATGAATATACGCCGTAAGAATTGCCTGTCTTTTAAAGCGACGCAGAAAGTGACTCATTTTTTCTTCCTTTCATAAGAACCGATCCACTGTTTTAATCGGGCCACGCGTCACTTCAGTAAACTAAAAATGAATGCGTACGAAGGAGTCATTCACAGCTGTTATAAAATAAGACTTAGGAATACACATTATGCTAACACTTTACATAGTAGTGATAGGTTATATTCGTCCAAGCGTGGCCAATTTATTTACCCAGACAATTCAGATATTATTGGTACGGAAAAAAAATCAAACACAAAAATATAAACATTCATAGTAAAATAAACTTCCCTTGTTGACTTCATATCACGTTATTTTCCTAACTGTCATCTATTGTGAGAGTTAAGTACAGATGAATCTGGAAGGACCACTTGTATGTATGTCCTTAAGTGTGCATGTATATGTACCGAGAGTAGTAGTAGTACGCTTTTCTTGTATACAAGTATGTGTAGTACAAACGAATACGATGACGCGTAGACGGGTGCCTTGACAAAAGGGAGAGGATAACACGTAATTAGGTAAATACTTGTATGTAAAATACACACAATATATATATACATATATAGATAAATATATAAATGTATACTTGTACGTATACATACGTAACTATATATGTGTATACTATGTGTTGTATGTGGCTCGGTGTGGGTTTGTGCCCCGGCAAACGTGTTTGGTAAATAACACGTTCAACATGTCGCTAAAATTCACTGCTACAGGGTTGAAATTGACGAATGAACACAGAAAAAAACAACAACAACAACAACGTCACGAACAGAACAGAAGAGAATGCAAACTACGAGAGACGCCATTATGAATTCATTGAAGTGTGTTCGGAGTGTTAATTCCCTTCAACTGTAATGAAAGGCATCCGATTTATTAATTTATGCAGCATTAAAATTTCTGACAAAATGCCAAAATGATGATGTTATAGTTGCTGTTAATGTTTGAATACCCTCAGGGATACTTGAGTTGTCAATTAAGTGGGGTGAATACGAACACATTCACTCACATTCGATTCCATCAGATGCATTCATTTAATCACACATATGCATACATTTCCGCTGCGGTACGAGTGTGAGTAATAATTGTCACTGGCAACTGTTAAGTGCAAATGTGCCATCAATTACACGAAATTAACATAGAATAAAAGACATTTCTTTTCCAATACCGACAAAGAAATTAAAAAAAAAAATAGAAATTATTTGGACTAGAAACAGCTCAAACGATTCTCCCATTAGCTGTTGGGAAATCCCGCCTCTGACTCCAACTATATTGGTCAACTTTTATTTGTTAACACCACAAAAAAAAAAAAAAACAAGCAATACTCACTCAATTAATAAATAGTTAGAGTCCTTTATTGTGCTGTACCACATCTGAAATATTTAAACACACACTTTCCCGAAACGTTTTAGGCTTTTAGGAATCTCTTTGCTAATGTTAGGGATCTGTAGTGCAACGCGATATAAACAAACAATGTTAGCAATAATGATATATCAAAAGATAAAGGAGGACTTTATGTTTTCGCTTTTTATATCATAGCTGTTCCCTTTAGTGATTGCATTTATTTTCGGAATACAAAGAAAGGAATGGGTTTGCCAATAATATCACAAAGTTAAGTAGAGAAATTATTCGAAAATAATATAACGTTATTTTTTTCAAATTTTACGATTTTTTTTTTTAAATAAGTTATTATTTCCAATGCCTCGAATCCAACTTTTATTCCAGTCACATGTGCTGAACTCCGTTTTCTAAGCACCGGTTACAACTTCGACTTCACAATTTTTTTTTCCAAAACTTTCAAATCACACGATCATTTCTCACAGAGCATGAATTTTGATAACAAAACTCAATAATTCGTAGGTTTTACACAGGTTTCAATATTTCCATGATACGATGGCAACGCTTACTGAATAAATTTGACTTTGACACTTGTCACGCAACAAAACTGCCCTAGACCTAAGAACCAAACTGCAATGAAATCACGTGATATCTTACAAAAGCCCAAATGATTATGATACATTTATTGATATAACTAGCCGACCCGGCAAACGTTGCTTTGCCTTCAAATTTTAGCAGGAGCAGAAATAATTGCTTTTTAATTTGTGGTTTGTATAGGTGGTACCACTCCCCATTATCCAATCCCGCCCATATTTGCAGCAGCACTTAAGATATGTACACCAAACCGATGTACCAAATTTGGTTCAAATACCGTAAACAGGAGCAGAAATAATTGATTTTTAATATTTTGTTTGTATGGGAGGTACCACGCCCCATTGTCCAATCCCGCCCATATTTGCAGTAGCACTTAAGATATGTACACCAAACCTACGCACCAAATTTTGTTCAAATACCGTAAGCAGGAGCAGAAATAATTGATTTTTTATTTTTTGTTTGTATGGGAGGTACCACGCCTCTTTGTCCAATCCCACCCATATTTGTAGCAGCACTGGAAACATTTACTACAAATATTTAAAAAAAGAATTAGCCAAATCGGTGTAGCCGTTTTACAATTTTAGATAAATCGAAAAAAGTGGGCGCAAAAGTGGGCGTGATAAATTTTTCTTTCCATAAAAACCTAAGTTGGACTACGACGAACATTTAAAGAAAAAATTATTCAATTCGGTCTAGCCGTTCTCAACTGATGTCCTTACCAACGAACGGCATTTGATTTTTATTTATATAGATGATATACTTGTAGCTACTACCATGTCCAAAAACTAAGACCAGTTTTTATTTTTTTCAAACAATTTTTTTATTAATCCGAACCTGTTTCACCACCTTCCCACCTGTATTCTCCACCGGACATATTTCACTTAATGCAACGTTTCGCTTCCATTCACGTTGAATTTCTTCTGTCGACTCTAAATAGTGGCCCAGAGCTAACTTAGAAATAGACATTAGCCACGCTGTGCTAAATCAGCCGAATATGGAAATTATGGAATGATGCTAAATCAAAATCACACACTTTTAGGAAAAAATTTGGTATTTTTGGTATCAATGAAGATAAGATTGCTTTGAAAACCAAAATATCTCTCGATGCAGTTGAATGATTCGTTTGAAATGACTACAGTAGCAAAGTACATAAATCTTAATTGACTGTTCTTTAATTATCGCTTGTAAACATTTTTTGCCGACAAAATCTATTCACTGAATATCTTCTCCAATATTTTACAATTTTCCGCAGCAGAAATTCCATTTCGTAGCTCAAACATTAAGACTTTTTTTAATATGAAATTTGACACAGATATCTGTCACAGTGTATAACAAGGAAACAAGGATTTCTGAGATTCGATATATCCACGGGATTGAAAACTGATCTTACTTTTTGGACATGGTGGTGTCTGACTCAAAATACCTGTAAATACCCTTCACTCCACAAATTTGAACCGACCTCAATAAAGTCAAAAACGGGTAAACGGTCTCCATCGATCCGGCATCGGATGAGCCATTTTAAAGCTTGTAATATATACTGCTGCAATACTCAAAAAATCGAAGTACTTTCAAAATGAGCAGGCTTCTCTCAAAAGATCACAAAACAGTGCTTAGTTTACGGAGTTTCGGGTAAATTCCCTTTTTATGGTCTCGGACACTTAAAAATATGTAACTTAACCATTTTGTACAAAATACATATTATTAGAAACGGCATCAAAAAAAGGAACGATTGAGTCTTCTACATGGAAAAAATTTCATAGTTGCGTTGAAGAGTTCCGTAGTTGATTTTTAATAAATTAAATTAACTATTATAATCATTATCAACTACTTCATTAGTTGCTATTGGTGGTATTGTCAACAAACTTAGTTGTCATTGTAAAAATAAACATCAAATAATTTCAAATAAAATTTTGGATGTAACAGATATGACATAAAAAACTATTGTATAGGTAGATATGAAGATCTATTTTATAGCATAAAATATGTTATAGGTTATAGGTTGTAGGTTATTTAGTTTCTTAAACATCGAAGGAAAGAACCAATATTGCGTAGTATCGACGGAGATGCGGCCAATGTGTTTTTTGCAAGTGTAGTAGTTGAAGGAGTATTAAATTCTAAGAGGTTATATCCTGTTCTGTTCCCATAAATAGCTGTCTTAAATAAAGCATTTCAAATGTAGAAGTATCTTGATAACGTTTTTTTTTACACAAACGTACGAAAACATGTCCTGTAGAAATCTTTCATGTAGTATATTCGTAGACATTTATACAGTAATAATGCCTTTCATTGTAAGGCGAAACTTTTCAGTCTCTAAATGAAAGACATTACGATAATCAAAATGAAAACCATCCAAGAAATGTTTTTGGTGTGGTAGGTGCCATTCAATATGTTCTCTTTTACAGGAAGTTTCTTGAAAGTTGTGTATCTTTGTAAAATGTTGTTGAAATTTTATTCCCACACTTCCCACGTAAAAAGTACCTTACGTGACTTTTCTGTATAAAAGATGTATCTTTTCTATATGAACAATTTCTCTATTTCTCTATATGGTAAGTGTATTCTATGATATTTTTTATGTGAAAAGTTTATTTAACGACACTTTTCTATAAGAAAAGCGTCTCCCATTATTCTTTTGCATAAGAAAACCATCTTTCATAACATATTTCTGTATAGAAGAGATAATAATAATGTCTTCTAAGACGACTGTATAAAAAGCGTTTTTTTATAGACAGATTTTTTTATGGAAAGTTTCTTGAAAGCTTTGCAAAAATTTTATTTTCTTCTACATAAAAAGTATATTTTATGACTATTTTCAATATGAAAAGCGTCTTTCATGACAAGTTTCTATACGAAAAATTTATTTGCTATTGCTACTTGTTTATATGAAAAATGTCTTTTATAACACCATTCTATACGAAATGTATCCTTCATGCACTTATACTTTAATTATAAGAGATGTCTCTTTCATGACATTTTTCTTGCCACTTTTCTGTACGAAGTGTCTTTAATGACATCTTCAACGACGTTTTTCTATAGGAAAAGCGTCATTAAGACACTTTTCAATAGGGAAAGCGACTTCAATGTCGTTTTTCTATAGACAAACCGTCTTCAGTAATACTTTTCTGCAGGAAATGCGCCTTCAATGACACTTTTTTGTAGGGAAAGCGACATCAATGACATTTTTTTATAAGAAAAGCATCTTCAATGATACTTTTCTGCAGGAAAAGCGCCTTCAATGACACTTTTCTATAGGGAAAGCGTCTTCAATGAAACTTTTCTGTAGGGAAAGCAACATCAATGACATTTTTTTATAAGAAAAGCATCTTCAATGATACTTTTCTGCAAGAAAAGCGCCTTCAATGACACTTTTCTGTAGGGAAAGCGTCTTCAATGACACCTTTCTATAGGAAGAGCGTCTTCAATGGCAATTTTCTGTAGGAAAAACGTCTTCATTAAAACTTTTCTACAGGAAAAACGTCTTCATTGAAACTTTTCTATGGGAAAAACGTTTCCAGTGGCACTTTTCTATAAGAAAAGCGCCTTCCATTACAATTTTCTATAGGAAAAGCGTCTTCAATGACACTTTTTTATAGGAAAAGCGTTTTCAATGACACTTTTTTATAGGAAAACCGTCTTTAATAACATTTTTCTATAGGTAAAGCGTCTTCAATGACACTTTTCTGTAGGAAAAACATCTTCATTAAAACTTCTATAGCAAAAGCGTCTTCGTTGAAACGTTTTCAATGACTCTTTTCTAGAGGAAAAACGCCTTTCATTTCACTTTTGTATAAGAAAAGTGTCTTCAAGGACAAGGACACAGTTCTCTATAAGAAAATTGTCTTCAACATTCTCTAACTATTTCAATCTAAAAAGTGCCATACTTAACACTTTATGAAACAAACTTTTGAACATCAAAAATATATTCCATGATACTTCCCTTTATGAGAAATGTCTTCCATGGAAATTTTCTGTATGAAAAATGTCTTCATGGCAATTTTCTGTATGAAAAATGCCTTCCATGACAATTTTCTGTACAAAAAAACGTCTTCCATGACAATATTCCGTATGGAAAGTGTTTTCCATGACAATTTTCTGTATGAAAATTGAAAGACATATTTATGTTCATTATCAAAATTGGTTTCCAAGACTGTGGATACACATATTTCCACAATATTAAGTAAAATTTCTTTAATATGAGGTATACTTTTTGTTGAGTGTATGTGGAAACAAGGAAGTTTCAAATTCTATATAAACAATGCCTTCAAAAAGAATTTTCTTTACAAAAAGTTTTTTTTTATAGCAAAAGTTCTTTCTAAGATACTTTCTATATGAAAATTCTGTTCCAATTTACCTTTCTATATGATAAACATCTTTCAGGAATTTACATATTTAAAAAACATCTTTTTCCAAGGCCTAACACATGATTTCAAGCTTATAAATCAATTGGCAAGAGTTTGGTAAAAAATTATGGAGACCTTTGGTATGAAAATTTGTATAATTGGTTATTTTATATCCAGGTGTACAAAATATTGTACAACATATTGTTGTATTTATTTTAATTAACGTTAGTTTTAAATAATTATTCGGTATTTTCTCTAACTGTTCTATATATAACATCAATGTATATTCAAAACAGAAAGGAATTGGCTGCTAGCTACTACTAAACGGATCAATGGTCAATGGATCGTCAATTTTAATTACACTCGTAGTTACATTAAATATTTTATGTATATTACTAAACATTAACTAATTCGCATCAATTACACATTAGTTAAACGTATGAGATATCACCCAGCACAAAGTTGAAAATTTAGTTAATATCAACTATGTAATTTTTCCAGTGTAGTTTAAGTCTGGCGTTCACCTCAAGCAGAAATGCTATTCCCATACAAAATGAATGAAAATATTGCAAATGGAATTTCGTTTGCACAAAAATTTCCGTTACTGAAATTTTCAACTTCCAAAGATTTTGGAATTAAATGTTTTTAATGTGAAAATTTTACAAAATTTTTGATAAATTATATTACATCTGTCAGCATTATCCAATAACGTGGAATCTGCATGAAATGCGTTTAATTTATAAATCAGCATATGAATACGCATCGAATGCAGCAGCATTCAGGGGCAAACATATTTTTTTTCTAAAAAATTGCGTGTTCAACCGCCGACGCTGAACAAAATCAATCGCGAACCGCCGACAACAATTTTGTATCGGCTTCAAACTCAGGTACTTTGGTAGCAGAATAGCATTAATGTCAGTCGTTTTCGGAAATGGAAAGGGATCGAAATAAGTCGCGAGTATTTCGTGAAATATCTGTAGTCGATGAAATGTTCTGTGCATAAAAGGTTCCTTTCAAAAAACCATTTCTATCTGAATTAAAAGAACCCTGTCGAAGTGTCTTTAGACTTTATCGACAACTGAGCAGACATTCACACTACGACAATTTCTGGAAAATATTGCTATGATATAGCATCATAGTTTTCAAAACAAAGGATTTTCGAAATAGGGCGGTTTGATGTTTAAATGGAATAAAACTGGCTGTGTGTTAAGTATTAATTTATTTTTTATTTATTAGAAAGGCCCATTATAATTGCCCTTTATGAAACATAACCGCCATAGTTGCGCTTGTTAGCACAGGTCTAAAAGGTACAATTTTCAATGCAGCATAGAATAAGATGAATTTGAGCGATGATTTGGGTTATGGTTTATAAGGCTTCGCCCGATTGCGGCTTATTGGCACAGACCTGCAGCTGCAGAAACCCCTGCAGACAAAAGTCTAAAGCGGTCAAATCGCACGATCTTGGTGGCCAGTTCACGTCGCCACCTATATACCCTCAAATTATTCACGCAAAATGTCCAGTGTGCATGTTCTGCCGGAACCATATGTCGACCAAGCCCATATCGTTCGATTTGGACCAAAAAAATTGACTATCATTAAACTGTAGCGCTCACCATCGTCGTTTTCAAAAAAGCTACGACCAATGATGCGGCCATGACGCCCTAAATCCGCACCAAACAGTAATTTTTTGCGAATGCATCGCAATCTGCTACACGTTCAGCAGATTGGCATCGTCCCATATACGGGACCGCTAAACATGATGTTTTAGCCAAAATTGAGGTCCTCTTCCAAACGCTTCAAAGAATATCAGCATACAAATGTCGTTGTTTGTAGTCATTAACTTTAAGCGCCTGGGTTAATTGGATTTTGTACCGGTATAGATCTAAGTCACGACACAAAATTTAACAAATTGAATTCAGCGATTCTTGTGCACTGCTTGAAATCGATTGCATCCGGTTCTCCTGCAAACTTTATCGGACAGAGGCGATGTTCTCAATCAGTTTGGCGTTAGTTTGACAAACGGTCGTTGGCTATTTACTTGCCAAACCGATCATGTCGAATTTGATCGAAAATGTTGGAGCTTCGATTTTCGAGGAATCACCACGTCTGTGCAAATGGTCGCAAACCACATAGCTTCCACTAACGAATACTTATTTTGATAATAAAATGCTATCATTTTCACGTACTGCTCAATCGGCTACCTTGGCATGATGATTTGACATCAGTGACTGAATAATAAACAACAGACTTGACAGGTAGGTTCTTCTGTAGGTTCTTATTGGAAACTGTAGGTTTTGCTGGTAAATGTGGAGGACAAATCCAATTTATTTGTACCGACGAGCAAACGGTCCAGCAATTCGGGACATAAAACGTATGTACGTAACTTAGAGTTTCCGTAAGTATTAGAGTTTGGCAAGTACTGGTCAAATGTGGGCATTGATGGAAATATTCCAGCATGATCTATTTCCAGATTTGACAAGTGAACGCAATGTCAACTTATTTAAAAAAAAAATACAAAAATTACATGATAATGATGCAACGCATAAGAGGAGCGCATAAACCGAACATAATTTCCGATAGATATTAAAACGTAGTGTATAAGAGAAAAGATTGGAAAACCTGAAATCAGATGTCAACAATATTTTCCTCATATTGGGGTGTTTTCATGTCAACTCTGTGGTTTGAAAATATCAGATTTGTATAATGTATTCACAAAGTGGCAACCTTCAAACGACACTTGTCAAAATTTCGTGCCATTTCGATTATTTGTGTTTGAATGCCATAGGAAAACGACATTTTCGTGTTTTTATTAAACAATGTTTTTTTATGGGAAAATTACCGTGCGAATTCATTCTCAGTCAAAAACAACCATTTGTCTATGGTTGGCAGATTTTAAACCTTATCGTACGGTCATCGTACTGATGATGCTGAACACTGTGGTAGCCTAAAAGAAATCATTCTCAATAAACAAGGAGAGAGGAACAAGAAATAGCCGATATTCAGAAGATGTGAAAGCTGATGTATATTTCGAGGGTCTTGACAAATCCTTCAATAAACGAGTTTTTATGAATAAAGCGGAATTTCGCGAAAAAAAAACTTTCTTTCTTCTTTACTCTGACTTTTTCACTAGAAAAAAATCGTCAAAGCAATGTTCTCTCGTGGAAAAATAAATAACGCATTGTTGTATTTTATTTATATTTATATTCCTGATTGTTTCGTTACTTATATAGAAAAGTTTTAAAAAGTTAAGTTAAATCGACGCAATAACTGTAGCGAGAAATAGTGAATTTCAGGACCACTTTTTTTTTCTTTTAAGTTCTATGTGAAAAGTTTTATATCAAACAAAAGCCAACATATTCCTACCTTTAGAATGCCATTTTTCAGTATTAGGAATTCTTGCAATTTTCGATTATCAAGAAGTTCCTTTAGTATCGAAATGAATTTGCAAATTGTTTATGAATTGGTAAGGCGCTGCCAAGAGAGCATCTTTCTCAATTTTCTTTGAGAGAAGTTTTCGTTGAACAATTAATATGATGAATACTAAATTAAAAAAAAAAATCCAGAACTGTATATTTTGTGTACCTGATTTTATCATAAGAGCTCAAAAGTCTCCCGGAATCTCTGCCATGAGACCCCAATAAAAGACATTTTGAGCTCGAGAACATTTCGCAATTTTCTAATTAGATTCTTTATTTTTTTATTTTATTACTTGAGCGATTTCTGCATTTAATGAGGAATACTCAAATTTTCATGGTAATAAAATCATTTATAATCCTAAAGAAATAAAAGGGCAAATGTAATTCAAAGGATTTGCGTTTTGATTGTTTCCATTCTAACAATAGCAATTTCGAGCTACAAAAGTCCTTACATTCATAACTAATATGTAATAAACGTGATGTTTTACGCCACAAGAACTTCCAATTAGTTAAACGAAACATTGTCAGCAAAAAAGGCAATATCTTTGAGTAGATTTTCAACGCTTTCGAGTGTCAAACCAGTGGGCAGAATCGGCATTGGGGACCACAAGTAGGTGTACATATTTATTTTATTTTGTTGCATCACAACAATGGCGCTTTTTCGCAAATAAAAACGGACGGCTTAAGTGAAACTCTTGGCTTTTCCGGAGGACGTGGAGGAGGCTTTAGATGTTTTATTTACATTTCCGTTACTTAATGGCATGAAATGGAACAATCAAGTGCTCCTGCAAACAAAATACAGCAAATCATGTGGTGGCCCCACAAAAATCTCAAGTAGGCTCGTGTTTTTTTTTTTTTTTTTGTGAATAGACCAGGTTGCTGCAAATCAATTGACAAATGTTGGCTCTTCGGACCTGTTAAGCAGTTGGCCGCCAACGACAGCAGCTTCTAAGCTCAATGGGGAAAATGCAACAAAGGCCAAGGAGCTTTAGAAATGCTGATATTTTTCCATGCGATTGTATACATAATGGATGAATTCAATATTGGTTGGTTGGCCAAAAGGGCGATGAGTATGGAAGTCATTCATTGGGGGGTGCCATCGCAAATCCATTGAGTAAATACCGTACCAACAATATTTTCATATTTTTATTCAACACAAAATAAAAACGGAGTGAAGGCGATGGAGACGGAGGCTAAACCATTCGTGCCTCCTATCTGGGCCGCCCCATTGTTGTTTTTAATGTCTTTGTTATGGGGTATTGAGTAGGGCAATGCAGATGATGGATGATGCACTGTGGTCGGAAAGTTATCACATGGTGGAAGGAATTTAAATTTGTGCGATATATTTTAATGATCATATTACAACAGATCTTAATAACAGAGTAAATAATATTGTATAAAGATAAAATGACAGTCGAAGAATGGAAGAACGCAAGGAATTTAAGAGGTTGTAGACAAGTACAGAAATAGTAAAGGTAAAAGGTAAATACCAAAAATTTTTCAAAATTATGAAAAGAAAAGGTTATAAGTCAAATCCTCCTGTAGCAACAGCAGAAATCTGGCACTGATCCACAGAAAACGGTGCTAATTTTGGAGAGATATGATTGAAATCTAATCGTAATATGTGCGTTCCAGCAATAACATGATCAGCATTGTAAATATTGCATATATGGTCCTGTCAAGTTATGTAAATGACTACAGTTATCTCCAATCTGATGGAACTTCAGTGTCTGTAAGGCTTACAAATCGACTACTGATCTGACGTTCGAAGCTAACATATATTTTTGAAACTATACTGACTGACAAGAAACCTTCAAAGAAGATGGGCAAATACCTTGCTGAGATATTTTAGCCAAAATAGGCTTTAGACAGAGTTGCAGCCAATTGTGCTACCTATTGAGTGCAAATTTGAAGATGGTAATGAGGTAAATAGTAATCAACACGATAGTTAATACTACTTGTGTTAGCTGATGATATAACCATCATTTGGCACCACGGAGAGATGTTACTGCAGCTTTCTCAAGTATTGAGAAGCAATCAGCAGATGTTAGTTTGACGACCAACGAGAAAAAACCTAAGTTATTTAATAATCGATTCGATTTATCACTCACAAAAATAACTAATTAAGTCATTTAGTTCACTGTCCAATTCAATCAATATACTCGTATTACTGCAACTTTAACAATTTTCGTTGTGAAATTGAAAGTACACATTAAAGTAGTGGCGTTTATTAATAAGACAGATTGGAGCTGCTTTTTTTGTCAGAGGAATGCAGGACGCCAAGTTGCAAAAATATTCAAATACTTTTGTTTCTGAGCTTTTGTTGCCAGCAGCAGGATTCTCCTAATAAATGTTGAGCAGACAAGCTCCATTTATTTTTTATTTTTTCATTTCATTATTTTTTACTGGAATATTGTTCAGTTTTGACAATTGCTCTACCGAATATTTATTCGAATGTTGACCACTTAGCTACGAAATTTTGAGAATTCTTTCAGAAAACTTCATACGAAGTGAAACATCTAGATACCCTCCTCTGTAGGATGGAGGCACATATACTAAAAAGTTTTTACCTGAAACCCTAACAATTATATCCATACATTATTGGTCCTCATAAAAATCTTGAGATCGAATCGCTTGGTTACTAGGTTGCCATTTTATACGAAAATAGTCATAGTGATCGAAAGGAATATTTCTCAGATTTCTTCTATTTATTCGTTAATTGAATTTAATCTACAATGATTGTTAATAGATACAAAGCGAACTACTCCAATTTACATTACAATATTGTTGAGAAATGCTAACAATTGTATTATGCATGTTGAAGGACGATTTCACCACATTCATTGAAACCGGTAGATCGTCCCCGAGGTGCCAGAAATCATCCACTTCAGCAAAATTGTGGTTGCCTCCAAAACGAGGTTATGTTTACGTCTAAACAAATAACTTGGTTCTGTCTTTATTTCCTAAATCCTTCTCAAAGACTGCGAATGCTGCAGTAACATTTCACGTTTTTCGACCAATAAGATATGTACTATTAGCGTAGGCAGTAATATACGGTTTTCATTGATTTTTATTATTATATATTTTGATTATTTCCAAAAGTATGTTAAAGATATCGCACTATCGGGAGCCGCTCGTTCTAAAGCCCCATCTGGCACAAAATGGCTCAGTAAACTATTTGCTTGAAGATTTCGAATTAATCTGTGGTGTACCACGAATGCCCGGTTTTGGAGAAGGAATTGCAGTCAACTTTTCTATAGTCATTCCAGGTCAAATATTAATATTAACTTAAAGGCTTCATAAGATCTAATTTCTTTTGTATATTTGCATACTACATTAACACTTTTAACTTTTTGCTAATATTGGCAAAGCCATTTCTTTCTTCTTATTTTGAAAATAAATGGAAGCTAGAAAAGGATTGATGGAATGTGAATTTGACGAATTCAAAAAAATGTCTATTTATATCGTGAAGCACAAAAGCTAACAGAGAGATTTCCAACAGTTCTAAATGCATCATAATAGCATATATTAAGTTTAGTGGCGTGGACGGGTGCTTCCCATTAGATTAGCAATTGCTGACCTTTAATATCTATTTGAATCTGTGATTTTTTTACTTTAAAAATTAAGATTGATTGAATTGGCTCAGTCAATCGAAGGCCACGTAATGGACGTTTGTTTATTGTATTTTGAAGATTGCAACGCTTCACAGTGCAACGCTCAAATCAAAGTGAATTGCATGTTGCAGCAGAAATGAAAGAATTTGTAATATGCTTCAAGTTTTCTAATTGAGATTTAAAGGTACTCTCCTCGCTTCTACGGTTTGATGTAGCGATGGGACAATGGCACCCTTAACAAATCCGCTAACGAATGGCAGGCGGTACTTGACGTTTCTGCCAAAGTGTACTCTCTCTCTTGTCAGGATATTGAAGCAAGAGGAGGATGTTGTCATTGGGTTTTGTCGCTGTCGTGCTTTTGCTGTTGCTGTTGTTGTTTTTCGGGGGCACAAGAAGTACTGTGGCTTTTAGAAAGAAGTCCTTGGTGCGCTCATAATTCACATAAAAATATAGGAAGTAGATTAATTTGCATATTGCGCACATTTCCACCTTTGAACACGTTCAAGAGTTTCAGAGTAATTAAAATCAGGAATCCGTCATATTGTGCCACTTGAGAGCTTTCAAAATCCACAATACAACACAATCAAGCCACCACCCAGTCCTCTCCACCCATTTAGGCATCGCATAATACAACATCCTTCATCCGTTCGCCAAGTAGGTAGCATAGTGTAGTAGTTGATGTTAATTTTTCATTTCCTTTCCTTACTGCTATGTGGCATCTCTTCTATTCAATCCCTCAGCCATTCATCCGGGGAGGCGGTTGGGCGTGTTTTTTTTTTTTTTTGTTTGCGTCGACATTTATTCAAATCCAACCGATCCCACAATTCATTAACAACCTCAAGTCTTGTGGAAATAATTCGTATTTTCTTTTAACAGTCGCAGAGCATCTGAATGCGAGTGGTTGTTGGCTTCATGGTGGCGGCGGCAGTGGCTGTTGGCTGAATATCCATGTGACATTTGTGCACCGAATCGATGTGATGGGTATTTGTAAGGCATCGAATCATTTGACTTGTACGAATGAGTAAATACTTCTTCGCTCGTCTCTCCTCAGTGTGTGCACGGTCGCAATTGTGTGTTTGAGTGGTTGCAACCACCCCGATTGTGTCGCATGTCATACCTACTACACGAATATTTACCTAATAGAAAGCCTAGCACTGCAGAAATTGTCAACCATTTTGATTTGAGGACTGACTGGCTGGCTGCCTGGCTGGCTGAATGATTGCCTGACGGCTCAATGTGTGTGCACTTTGTATTAAGTTCACATTAGGATTTGCAGCAAAGAAGAGAAAGACGACGTTGGAACTAGAAGCAAAAAATGGCGGCTTATTTTCATATTGTTGTTGGTTCGCATTTGTACTGATGATATCCATATGAACTCAAAGATTTTCTGATTCTTAATATGACAAATGAAGATTTCAACGATTTTGCAAACATTTGTACATTCGTACACTTCCAGTAAGTACACACCTTTGACGCTTTTGTGAAAAACTGTACTCGTACTTGTAATGAATCCGCATAATGATCCTGCCTTCTGATGTCCTTTGTTCTGCGACATCACCCCATTCCGACATCAGCATT
>JAHXMU010000006.1:2036906-2108181 GCA_019455685.1 Philornis downsi
ATTTCAATTTGTCAGGGTGGGATATGGAGGCAAGAATCCGAAATTGTTCGAATTTGCTATTGAAAAATGGAAATGTGTTAATAAACATAGTATCTCTTTGAAGAATGTTTAAAAAGGATGTTGAAATATCAGGGCAGCGCGCCGCCTGCATTGACTATATTTGGCTCGAAAATGTCGCTCATAGATTGGCCATAAAGAACGATAGATTATCATATCGAAGTTTGCATCTAACTAGTCAGAGTAGCTTATATTAACCGTCACGCAGTAGTACCCAAGTCTGTCAAATTTCTGTATCTAAATATACTAATCTGAAAAACTTATGCTAAAAAAAAAATTTATTTTCTGGTCATCTACAGGAGTCTAATTTGGTACATGGAATGGCTAGCATGGTATAAATATTTAATTTATTAACGAATTTTTTAATTTAATTGCATTTGCAAAATGGGATTTAAAACAAAAGACAAAACCAAACCAACATACCAGTTGTCACTATCCAAGCCTGGTACTTAACTACATTACACAGTGTTTATTTCCTGTTTTTTTTAACTTTTTCCAATTATACAGGGTGGGCCATATGAATGTTGGGGGGATATGTTGGTCGCTGCGCCGCTTCCTGGAAATTTAGTCGCCATGGAGCCGTACACGGGAGTGCAGTGTGCATTTTGTGTCCGAGCGTATTACGAAAACAATAAATCAGTGATTACGGCACGACGTTTGTATCGGCATGAACACGGTTTACACGATTTAAGTGAAGTTCCAAGCGCCAATGTGATACGAAAATGGATCAGAATGTTCGAAACAACCGGCTCAACAGTACCAATTATGGTTCGTGGTCGCCCAGTTTCTGCAAGATCAGCCGACATTGTGGAGCGTGTTCGTGTTTCGTGCGATGACGGTTAGAGCGAACAATTATTGCAACATGCTAGCAGACTTTTTGGTGCCAGCTTTGCAAAAACTTCAAGGCAATACCTCGAGGATGTGGTTTCAACAGGATGGGGCCCCATGTCACACGGCTAGGGTATCCATAGAGCTGCTGAAAAATGTTTTTTCCTGGAAAACTCATTTCGAAAAGCGGGGATATTGAATGGCCCCCACGTAGCCCCGATCTCTCTCCATGCGATTATTTTCTATGGGGCTACCTCAAATCGGTAGTCTACGAGAATAATCCGACCAATTTAGAGCAGTTGAAGAGGAACATTATTCAGGAATGTAACAAAATACCGAGAACAACTTTTCAACGAGTTTTCCAAAATTTGGGACTTCGGTTCCAAGAGTGTCAAGCAGCCGAGGAAGCCATTTGGACAACATTATTTTTAAGTCTTAAAAATTCCCATGCTTCTACTTTTTAAAAATAAAAATATATGTTTTTTATGTTTCGTAGTTTATTTTAATTGAATATTGAAACCGCCAACACCCTTATGGCCCACCCTGTATAATTAATATTGGCAAAGTATAGACTTTCTAAAGGGCATTAGCATTGCTAAGAATTTATATCCACAAACCAGGTCTAGCAAATAAAGAAATTATATTTTTAAGTTATTTTTTGTTTTGTAAACATTCTTAAAATTGTTTAAAACTTAACAATTTTAGGATTCGAAAAATGTTTATGTACTATGTTCGATCTTGGAGGCGTATGCGTCCTTATGTCAGTGTGGTAGGTAATGGCAACAAAATCCTTCATTCGATTATGGTGACACTGTTCTCAGTGGTTACATACGTAATAAGGATAGCCTCTGGGGTTGCAACGAGAATTATTTCATCTTTATTCTATGCTCCTCACACCTTTTCGATGTTGTAGGTGAGTCTGATCGTGTCGACGAACGTTAAAAATGTCTGGAATCTTCTAAATACAATTTCAAAATGCAACAAGAAATCAAAAACTGTGCCATATTCCCTTTCAAAAAGTGTCTTTACTTTAAAGTTGTATTTTATATATATGTAGATATAATTCTTCAAATATGGCCACTATTTTTGGTTGTTAACATAGACTTACCTTTCAATATTTTACCAATTTGTTATTATTTGATATATTATCTCTACTCAGGTATACGTTTTTTCTGCAATTTGTGCAGTTAAACAAATTTACAAATCAAGCAGTACGATGTTCAGCATTTAGAAAAGAAATGTTATAAAAAAGTCATAATTTTTAGCAATACCCACTTTTATGAATTTTTGTAAACCGAAAAATATCATCCGCCGATTATGGCGGAGCTGCAACGAAAATTTCCAAACAAATTAATATCCAAAAACTCCACTTTCTGCGCACCCTCAAGATCACCTGACCTGACTGCACCAGACTTTTTTATGGAGTTATGCCAAGCAAGAGGTATACAAAACGAAACCAAGGAATTTGACTGAATGGAAACAGTCCATTAAAACAATAATTGAGACGATCTCAACTTTAACACTTCAGGCCGAAATAAATAATTTTCTGATCAGGTGTGGATAAGCATGGAGGTCATTTATGGTCTATCATCTTGAAAAAAATAAATAAAACTGAATTTTCTATCCAATAGAACGAAATTCCATGAAATATTTTGGTTAAAAAAAGTTATTTGAATTTCTTACTGTATTGCAATTGGTGCGCCACCCTGTAATATATTCATTTTATAAGGTCACATATATGCAACTTTTAATGAAATTATACCTTTGTGCTTCTTTTTCAAAAGTTGATGTCAACAATAAGGAGCGATAATTTGGTGTAGGGATCTAACACAAGTCGACCAGTTTTAGTTATATATAAGTTATATAATAAGTTTTATATTACTCGTATGTTGTCAGCTCTCTGTTCTTAGCGGCATGTAGCAGTGGATTTTCATCGCTATATCCTGACCAGTCCTGGATGGTTTTCAGCCATGTTGCTTCTCTTATACACCTACCACATCTTCCTTCAATTTGTCGTTTAAGGTCTTCTTTCTATTTATTGTTTCTCATTACATGGCCTAAGTACGAACATTTTCGCATTTTTATTATTGAGGTTAGTTGCCGGTTGACTTTCATTCTTCTTCGTACTTCGTCATTGGGGATTCTGGCAGTCTATGGTATTTTCAATACTCGGCGGAATATCCACATTTCGAAGGCCCCCAATTTCCTTTCTTCCGTGGTTTTGACTGTTCAAACTTCTGCCCCATATAATAGTACAGACGAAATGTATCATTTTATAAAACGTATCTTTGTTTGTTACCTGATGTAGTGACTGGTCAACATTTTCTTGTACATATTTGGAAAAGGCATCTCTCGCCATTTCTATGCGGCATTTAATTTATTTTGATGGGTCCCACTGGTTATTTATTAAGAATCCCAGATATTTAAAACTCCATTCTTGTTCGATTTCTATATTTTTTATATTCAACATTGTGTTGAGATGGATATTTTCTCTACAAACTAATCATATACTTCGTCTTTTTAATATTGACTTTTAGTCCATATATCTCACATACACATGAAGTTTTTTCACCAACTTTTGTAGGCCCGATACAATACCAGCCATCAGTGTGGTATCATCATCTGCCTGTCTCATATTGTTTATGAATATCCCATTAACTTTTATTCCAATATTTTTCCCTTCAAGTGTTTCTTGGAATATTATTTCAGAATACATATATGTTGAATAATAATAATATGCGCTACTGTCTGACCAATCTTGAGATGGAAATTTCGTCAATTTCTTCTCCACTGATCTCAATTCGAGCCTACCGATTCCAATATAGGTTTATAGTACAGCGTAGTTCCTTCCCATGTATTCCAATAGAGGTTATAATTTCCATTAATTTGTCATGTTTGACCGAATCGAAAGCTTTCTTGTAATCGACAAAGCACTAAACACTTATCATACTCTAGGACAAATAAAAAGACGTTTGAAAAAAAAGAAACTTAAAAAAACATTGATTGACTATTAGACTATTTTAATCGCAAGGGACCAGGCATTTTTTACGAATTACAAAAGTTTTTGATATAAGGAGATTTCGATTTAACGAAGTTAAAATAAGAAAAATACGAATTTAAGGTTTTTTTTAATTTATTTAATAGAAAAGAAAAACAAAATCAATTATTCATTTACATTAAATATGTGTACACATGTATAGAAAAATTGGACACCATTAAAAAAAGTTTGTAATTTATTGTTGCTTAAGACTTGTCACAAGGTCCTCTTCGTTGCTGGCATCATCGCCATCAGTTTCATTGTTATCAGCTACAACTTCTTCAAAGATTTCGTAATCTTCCAAAGTACTTGCGATAACTACGCCATTATCAACATTTATGTATAAATTCTCCACAGGTAACACCATTTTCAGGATTGCAAGGAAGACGATTAAACAAGTTGTCCACGTTTAATAGCAGACCTTCAGATAAATTATAGCTCATACTTCCACGAATGGGTTAAAGTACACGGTTGGAACGTCATCTGACAGACTAAGTCATTTATGTACGTATTTCCTATTTTTGTCCTGTCGATCTTGTTCAAACAGCCTATCATTACGTTCCCTAGAGAAAGCACATGAAAGGTCTGCGGGATCTTTCTGTCCTGCTGCCAGCGGTGAATGTCAACTTATCAGTCCTGTGCGCTTCTGTTTCGGCTGTCCTTTTATGAATACAGTAACTTACTTTGCGTTGTTGATTCGAAGTCCACACGATCTAAGGAACTTTACAACTATACCCAACAATTTCTGAAAACCTAGAGCAGTGCATGCCCAGATGACCAAATCGCTAGCAAAAGCTGCACAGTTCGTGCCGTAATTCCCAATTTTGCAACCGATTTCGCGTGGGAGCCTCCGAATCAGTCGGTCCATGATCATATTGAACAGGACCGGGGAGAGAGTGACTCCTTGTTTAACGCCTCTACCGGGGTAAACCACCGAATCGGATTCTTTCGGTTCCCCGATTAATCGAGTTGCCGAATTGACATACAGATTCGCAATGTAGTTTGTCATTCCTTGCGGGACTTCTTATGATTCCAGTGTACTAATCAGTGCACCATGCGACACTGAGTCAAAAGCTTTGCTGACATCTAGGACCGCTATATAGCTGGATCTCTAACTTTAATGGTTATCACGTAACAGAACAGAATGTCGGTCAAGGTTGTGTTATCAGCATATGGTCAGTATTCCGCCTCGACACAATAGTGATGACGTTATATTCTTTTGGTTGTGTGAATACGATATGTATGATTTTGTGCCAAATAATCGTCATATACGGGAAGTACTGATCTTCTTCTTTCAATCGAAGAAAACGGCGGCTGAAGCTCATCGAGAGCTTCAAAACATTTATTTAGATGTTGTTTTAAGTGAAACAACGTGTCGAGATTGGTTCCGTCGCTTTAAAGACGGTGATTTTGATGTTGATGACCGTTCGTGTGAAGGAATACGAAAAACCTTCGAAGACACTAAATTGACGGCATTGATTAATGGGGATCCGTGTCAAATGCAGGTAGAGCTTGCTTCAGTATTAGGAGTAGCCCGCTAAACCATTTCCAAGCAATTGCAAGCATTGGGAATGATTCAAAAGCAAGAAACTTGGCTTCCTAATAAGTTGAAACCAAGGAACGTTGAGCGTCGTTTTTTCGTCTGTGAACAACTGTTTCAGTGACAAAAAAAAGGAAGGGTTTACTTCATCGTAACTGGTGATAAAAAATAATTCATTACAGCAATCCAAAGAAAAGAAAGTCATTTGGCTGCCAGGTCATGCATCTACGTCCTCGCATCGGGCGAATATTCACGCTGCGAAGGTAATGCTCTGTATTTGGTGGGGCCATGTCGGTGTTATTTATTAAAGGCTGCTGAAACCAATCGAAACCATCACTAGGGATCGGTATCTACTTCAATTAATGCGATTGACCTGAGCTCTGCGCGAGAAATGCCCACAATAGGCGTAGAGGCACGAAAAAGTGATGCTTCTGCATGACAACGCTCGGCCTCACGTGGTCAATTGAAGTCTTATCCCACACCCATATTCTCCAAATATTGCGTCTTTCGATTATCACTTGTTCCGTTCAATGGCACACGGTCTGGCTGACTGGCAGTTCCTCTCATATGACGACTTCAAGGAATGGCTAGATTCACGGATAGCCTCACAGTTTTACTGTGACGGAATTCGAACTTTGCCAGAAAGATGGGAAAAAGTAGTAGCTAGCGATGGACAATACTTTCAATGAATCATTTGTAAGCACGTTTTCTTAATAAAGTTGCATTTTTATAAAAAAAAAAACAGACAATGAGAACTTAGTTGCGCACCTAATATAAAATGCTAATAATGAAGTCTATGGGAATAATAAAATTGCGATCTTCGCAGGATACATTGTCTCTTGCTCCGCTGAAACACATCAACCTTCTTTTGTTTTGGGAGGACATAGCACATTCTGTTTTCCATGCTATCAGTGTACTATATTTCTAATAATCTACAGTAAAATCGATCATTAAACGATACCACTTGAATGTCAGCAATAAGGACATTTGTTGCTCTTTAAAAGGCATTTCATACAGCGTATAGTATTACATGCCCGCTCATCTAGTGGGTTGCCTAAATGCAAGGCGATGTCGCCACAATTGCATCCTGGCAGCCTTTTTGGGAAAGGAGATATTGACGACGACGAGAAGTACATCTTTTAGTTCGTTTTGTTGAAAGTTAAAAACCCTCGTTGTTGTCATCATCAAGGTGGATATCTTTATTGTTGATCACGGGCAGCAAGAATTTAACTTATGTTATTGATACCATCCATGGCATTGTGGTCGGTTGAGCACCGGTCTTTATCGCCCGCTTTGAAATTCGATACGGTTCCATTGTGCGAATACGCCGCCTGGACGAACTTATTGCGATTAGCTATTAAAGATTAGCTATAATCAAAAGAACAAGGACGTATACATACACGGACGCATCCCTCCGCAATCCGTGTAGTTTGCGCCTGGGCAATTGTTCTCCTCTATGTGTATGCGCTAAGAGCGTTTTATGTTTGAATTTGTTTCGCATAATTATGACGCGCGTCCCCCTCATATCATACGCTGCGGCAGACTTGAAAGCCGAAGCGGAAAATAAATGCCAAACAAACAACAAAGGACTTTTACTTACAAGCTTCTTGAGTTCGCTGCTATGTACAAATGTATGTATGTACGTATGTACATATATACATATTTATATTTGTCTGCCTACAAAAGGTGATCAAATTAATTTTTTATACCTCAGGAAGTTGGCAAAAACAAATATCAATCACATGGCAAATCATTAGCCGAAGTGCCGTCGACCGTTCAATTTGGTAACGGCAGAATGAAATGGAAGCATTCAATTTAACTTTCAGGAGATACAAATACGTGGCCTTATATATATCGGGTTACAGTTGCTGTCAGAAGTATGCGATGGGCATTGAAAGCGGGCAACAACTAAGCACAAAAAATATACTCGTATCTGTTTCGAAAAACATTTCCATTCAGAATTTGAATTTAAAATAACATCGCCGTACAGCTTCAAGTGAGCCTGTTTTTTATTCATAAAATAAAAATAAAAAATGATTTATACGAAACCGAAATGTCTATTCTGAAAACATCTATATGTATAAAGATAATCTTCTAACAGACAAATGCCTGAAAACAAATATCCGAAAAATATATTTACTTACCTAAAAGTATCAGAAAAGATGGGTTTCTTAACATAAAACACCATTTTAATCACAAGAGAACAGTTTTTTTAAGAAATAAATGCCAGAAACTTTTAGAACCTTATATTCCAGAGCGCAGAAACGGCTTTTGTCATGATTCCCAACAACCCGGTGCCACTCAAGATTTCACATTGCAAAACTCTAGCCATAGGATGGAACTATGAATTAGCCAGATTCCTGCAGTCTGGTACACATTTGGTATCCGAACAAAGTCATATAATTTGAGTAAATACAGAAAATACAATGTAGAGTGGATGTTTAAACACAAATTAGAAAGCCAGAATTTTCCAGAATTTATACCCCTTTATATGCCTTTCAGTGAACTAAAATTTCTGATTTTCTATCCCATGCCCAACGACAACGTTGTGTGAGATTACGGCAGAATGGGGCAACTCCATCTGACAGGTATGTACTCCGAAAGCAGCTGGCAAGGATTATCACAGTCCACAATCTTATCTATAATAATCCATAATATATGTAAGTCGTAAGCTCAAATACGAAAATACAATATTTGTTGTTCCGCTTTGACTAAGTGCAGCATTCTTCACAAATGAAATGCACAGCCAATAGGATAAGTAGTGAAAAGAGCTTCCGGAATTTGTATTCCAACGTTTGGGATAACCTTTTGCTCCACATCCATCGACAACACTTCATGTCACTGTGATAACATTCACTTTTCACCATCAAAAATGTTCACAAGGGAAGTATCATTGGCAACAATTCTCTGGGACCGCCACTGCAGTGTTTCAGAAGATTTTCCGAATATCGTAATAAAAAACCTTAATTTCAATTACGAAAATTTTTCAACAGATGTTGGCAATACTTTTCTCCTAACATCCAGTTTGAGCTGTGGTGGATAAAACCCATTATTTTCCATCATTTACCGTCACACTCACTCGTATTTTTCGGCTAAAGATGTCAACATTAGCAGTGCACGCAACTAAATGTGAATTTTATTGCAGATGGTACTGCGTCTTTTCTCATAATCATCTTTAAAAGTACCTATATATTGAATAGATGGTACGGAAGACTGTCGTCCTGCCTAAAGCTTTTGTTGCCTTAACATGGCTGACTACGATTTTTGCCCATCTTTACTAAAATCACCATCTCGACCATGGCTTCATACAATTGTTGCCATATCGCACTGTCAACAGCAGCGTTGCCGCCGATGAAAAGTTGATATTTGATTACCTGATTTCTTGTTAAGTATGGATATCTGGTCGAACTGTCAAGGGCAGCTTTGCCGCCGATGAAAAGTTGATATTTGACGACCCGATTTCTTATTAAGCATGGATATCTGGTCAGCTATAGATTTACCAGGTCTAAAGCCGCTCTGATAAAGTCCAATCAAGTAGAATAGACTTTAGTCTTTTATACAACACAGTCGACAGAATACAAAAAGCGAGGAATAAAAGGTTGAAGCCGCGGATTGGAGGCTGGATTCCATTCTTAGAACATGCACTCATTGTGCATTAAAATAGTGTTTAAGAACTGATCGCCACCAATTCTCTGGCGATAAACTATCAGCATTCGTAGCTTTGTCATTATTAGGCCGTGGTACAGCTTTCTAACCTCAATTTGTCTTCATCGATTGTTGGCATGATCTATTACTCCGTTCTCAAACCTGAACTAGAAACATATAGGTGCATTGCTTCTATAATTAGTCTTTAATTTAATTTATTTATTCAGGATTGTAATTTTAAGCCTTAAGGCCGATTTGATTAAATAACAATATTACAACATATCTTCTCCACAATTCAATAACAAATACATTATACAACTTTACAATAATACAATAATACAATATACAATATTCTCTACCTTTTGGTTGAATTTTGGGAATTCATCTCTAACCATCTACCTTTGTAATCCTCACACTCCCACTGTTTTTTACAGTATTTTTTTTTTAATTGGCTGCAGTGTTGCCATATATGTAGCATCGTTTTCCTCAGACATGTGGTATGCTTGACCCTACCAGTGCTTGAGTGTAGTCATTAAAGCGCAAATATTTCCGACGTGGCGTTTTGTTGCGGTTATTGAGAATGTTATTTGAAGTGGGCAGTAGCTGACAGGCGGATATGAAGCTTAGCGAAGTCTAACTTAATTTGTGCCTAGTCCCGAGTGTTTTTTCTCTGATCCGAGCCTATGTTAGCGCCACAAATCTCAAGAAATTCTCCGGCACTAGAATCATACCTTCCATCTATTGCCGCTTCCACTCATTTATAGGCAAAGTAACGATAAATCGATATGGCCCATTTTCAATTGAGTTTGGATACCGATAAATCGATTCGGAGTCGATCGGTACATATTTTAGGTAATCTAACTGTAATATTTCTGAGTTTTACAAACACTAAAATAAACTTAATATACCTTGAGCTAAGTATTGTGTAGGATGTAAATATGCAACGTTTCGAAACAAAGAATCGTATCATTTATTTCATGACGATCACTCATCACTGTTTTATGTATGGAAAAGTTGTCTTAACTATGTCGTTAGAAAAAGAGGAAAGAAGATGGCTTCATTCTTTAGAAAAAAAATGGGATCGTTAAACTTTTGTTCCCCAGGTGAGCTCTAAAGTTTCCTTTAGTTCAACACATGTATTTCGCTTCAGAAAATGTTTGATTACTTATAGACAAATTTTTGCTTTCGAACAAACACAGCTACATCGTAAAAACAAAACATTCTTTGTTTAGTATGACGAACATTTTTGTATTCCACCGTAAAAGTGCTTAGAATTCCATATATTTCTATAGAAAACGTTTGCATATAAATACACGTGTACATAAGCACTTATTATGTAAGCTGTATAGGTATATACATTTTTATGGCGTCGCAAGTAACAACAACCCATCCAAACACCACCGTGCCTGATGAGTACAGCCCTGTCACCACCCAAAAATATTATAAATTTTTTGGTGGTTGAATCTCGCCACTCGAAAGTGCTTCACACAGCAAAACAACGGCGGCAGGATATTTCCATAGCAGCCACCCCGGGTCTGATTGAATAATATTTTGTATAACTTTGCCGGAGTGACAACCTTTTCACTTTTGTCTTTTTAATTTGCGTTTATCTCCCCAAAGGCTCTTTTTCCTCTGTAAATATGATGGCGGCACGAATGATGATGAGGACGGCAATGATAGTGATGATGATGATGTTAATGATGATGACGACAATGGCAACGATGAAAAGGACTTTGAAATCTAAAGCAGAAGGCCATTTTATTTTGGGCATAGTTCTATGAGTAGTGCTGCCACTGCTCGCTATTATCACAGCCCAGGCATCCAAGAAACAATGATGTACTAGAGATCCGCCACAATCTATTCGCCCGCCCGTTTTGTCTGCATGTAAATAAGTGGTTAGGTTATACGTGAATTTTATGGCCGGAACATCTTTCACTTTCTGAGATGGATGACAGAGGTAGGGGTACAGAAGCAATTAGTCCAATGTTAGAGTGATGATTCAATTTTATATGAAATTGTTTTGTGTAACGGACCTTAATGTACATACTATCTACTAAATGTAGCAGCAACATCTGCTAATAGTAGTTGAGACGCCTGGCCAAAATGCCTCGTAGCGTTTTGAGTTTTATTTTTGCAGTTGGGATTTCACTTTCCTGTAGTATTGTTGGCGTTGTTATTGTGCCTATTGCATAAATGAGGAATGCCAAACAATGAGAACAAATGAAATACAATAATAAGTGCTCAACTGTTACCATTTCCATTCTCTAATATTCTTTGAAATATATTTCCACGTTTTCGATTACGCAAAACGTAAAAAAGACTGGGAAAAAAAACGCCAAAAGAAAACAAAACGGAACAAAGCGTAGCGCAGCTCAGAGCAGCCCAGCGTCGTGTTCTGTGTGCGAAACTCAAGGGTGCATCCTTTTGTGTTTGGAAACCGAGTGTATTCAACACATCTGATTGTTTGCAATTATTGTTTTACTGCTTTGCTCACGGCTTAAATAAATAACGAAGCAATGATAGCAACAACAGATCATGAAGGATAAGTAGCGCGGCAAACTGACAGGAGCATATTTAAATCACAACGCCAATGATGCCTCAACTGATGGCGATGGTGATGATCCTGCTGCTGTTATCAAACATCACCTAACAATTTTACAAAAACACACGCAGGCACAATACAACCGATTAACAAGGAGCTAAACATATTATCCTTTAACTAGACCTTCGGCTGAATCGTGCACAAAACATTCGGCATCTGATAGGAAACGGGATCACAAAGCGAACAAAGAAGTGAATCCATGAACATTTGGCAAAAGCACCCTGCGCACAGGTAAGTGGGTTTCATTTCAAACTCACCTACGCCCGCGTTCAAGGAAGCAAACACTTCACAATCCCTTCTTATCCTTTACTTCATCACAATCAAAAACAACACTGCAGTGATTCCAACGATTTAAGAAGGGACTTAAAATAGCATATCTTTGGCAATCATCAAAATTCTCAAAGCCATAAAGGTGGAACACCTGAAATTCCACAATCCTAAAATGATGAAACTGAGCCACAGACCCTATAAGGATTTGAGAAACAAAACAGATTGCTCTGACTTTCGCAAAGGAGTTTCATTAAGCAGATAAAATTATTGACTGCAGCCTCAATGAAATCTAAACGACTAATTGTCAATCGTATTTTAAGATCTGGCCTCCAATTATGTTACTGCAGAGAAATTATTACAACTACTACAGGATCTAAGTGATAGCCAATGTTAAATGCTTATGTAATTTGCTGGAAAAGTTCGAAACTTTAGTAAACCTAAGATACTTCAAAATTCCTATTACTATCGACTATAGTGGGTATGGCCATCGAGCATTTTAAATTTGAATGTTTCCTGCTAATTTTATCTTCAAAAATTAATGGATGGAGATCTATCTAATCTATCCACGTTTAGAACTCACAATAAAATGTACTAGACTATGGTCAACAGTCTATCAAAAGTTATAAAAAAGTAAAATATGAGGACATTTATTTATATACGAGTATTTCACAAAAGTCTCAACTATGATGTGATACAAGGGAATGTTGTAAAGAGAAGATGAGTGGGACGAGCGCTAATCTGCCTGCGGCAAATTTAAGAGAAGTGATACCCTATCAAAAACCCATCTCATAAATGAGACATAGGAAAGCTTCTCACATTCAATGAGCTTACACGCATTCTATTTTTGGACCGACCCCGTTAAGTGAGTCCTACCATTTAACGACGATTCCTACCGTCATAGTTTGAGAAGCATTTACAAAACTTGTCGATTACTCGATTACCCGGAATGTTCGTCACATCGAGTTGACTGCCGCTCAAACAATGAAAGATTGCTGTATGCTGGGTTGAACCTGCCATCATGAGAACGATACTCACGTGTACTAATCATCTCGCATATCAGTTGATAATAATAGAGATGACGAGGAAAGATGCAACAGACACGATTGGTACCATTTTATCATTTTACCAAGAAAGTGTAACTTTCTGCAACTTTCTCAAATAGAAATTTGTTTGGAGACAATCGGCTTCTAGTTGTGGATGATTTAATCGGCTCCTCTGTTAATAAAATTAATTATGTCAGCCTTGCAATTAGGAGCGAACGTTTCGATATACAAAAAACTAGTTCTACCGATCTGACTCTATGGCTGAATTCTTGGTTATGGCAACTAGGTAGAACTAGATATATGTATATATATACAGTTCGTTCTTATAATAATTGATGTGAACAGTCAAAACCTAGGTTATTTTACAAAATTAAAAATGGTTTTTCAAGCTGGTCTGAGTATCTTATTGATCATACTTTTCAATACAAAAAGTACAACTTGATTCCACAGAAGTTGAACACAACAAAAATTTTGACTTCAGCATAAATTTTAGTTGCGTTTTTCTAGTACCCTATATAGGATACCCGTATAGGATACCAAAAAAACGCATCGACGCCTAGCAAAATTAACTTGGCAGCATTGCTATTTATGAAATGTTTATTAATTTTGTTTTATTCTTATTCGTAAACATTTTATCATCCCAACAAATCTAAAACAACCAAACAAATCCATACAAACGGCAATAACGCCAATAACACACAAAACCAAAATTCACCAACTAATATTTGGAAAAAAAATTAACAACTTGTATTTACGTTATTTGACGTTCTCCTTCTTCTTTGTTTACTTTTGCGTAGGACAACTTGGTCACCTTATTATTTTCCACACTTTCCTGCTTCTTTTTTGTACAACTTATCCCCGTTTAGTTTAGCGTGCAAAATTATCCCAGTTAGCGTATACCGGATAGCATTTGTATGACGAAACGAATATAACGAATATAAAGAAAGCGCAACTTTTGTTTCATCTAATAGAGCTTTAATCGGTGGTTTTTGCATGGCTTTTCGACTTTTTTTTGGTTAAGACTTGTCATACTGGATAGTTTTCGTCCATACAAACAACCAGACACCCAATCGTTGTATTTTTAAGCTTTTAACCAGGTCGATATGCTTACACAGCTCATACAGCCATGATTCATATGACGCTACGTTAACCAGAAAAACTGTCAGAACTTATGTGTCCGATGGTGGCATTACTCAAGATTCTGCACTGCAAGACATGCGGGTCTAGTGCCTAATTCGATTGGTATTTGTGTTGCTCGACAAAGGGTATTGTGACCGCATCTGTTACTATAATCCTAATTCTTAGACCAACATCATTAATTTGTTTTTTTTTTTTTCACAGCAGAGACGACATAGATGAAATCGTTTACCACTCCAAAGTTTAGTTAGCAGTGTTCACGCAGCGTTGCAAACGAATGGTCTCTTTGCTCGTCAAAACGAATAACTTGCAGGTTCCCTTGTTCAGCGCGAGACTCACTTTTTCTGACGCCTTCTCAATGCTTTAGAAGACTGCAGTAACACCTCGCAGTTCTATATATTTACTATACTTACTGTAACTGTATTTACTATACCTATACATTTCTGCAACTATAATCATAACCACTAGAAGTCGTGTGGTAGCTATGTACGATTTTTACCGAACTCTTGAAGTGTTAGCCTACAAAGAGAGGAATATATATTCCACTATTTTCACCATATCGGACAACCGAAGCCAACTTTGTTATCGACGAAACGATGATATGTGTCGATTTGTTTTCTTTTGGTTCTTTCCGGGATTTACCGTAGTGTGAAAATCTGCTCAACTGAATATTTACCACGTCTAAAGCCGCGTCTGATAATGATCATGTCTAGGTTAGATTGAATAGACTTTACTCTTTCAAATGTACCACTCAATAGAACATTATTACATATAGCAGATCCGTATCTCCCTTGAAGAAGTAAAACGCGAAAATAACAAAGGAGAAGCTTGTTATGGATTGATGCAACTCTAACTCATCAGATGAAATGATTTCGAAGTGAATACCATAATTTGAATTAAACCCTATTAGTACAAGTACCACATTCACGAAAGCTATCAGAAGCGGGATCGTAATATTTTCACCATCACCTGCACACGCGAAAGCTGTGTGCACGTTGGGTACCAGCAACGTAATTAAACCGATTTTTCATCGTTTTGTAGTTGCAGACGAAACTTGGATACCAATTTGGGTACCCCGAGCGCTGATTGCTGTCCCAGTAACGTAATGAAAGCGATTTTTTGTCGTCGCAGACGAAACTTGGATACGTCGCCACACATTGAAGATTCCGCTACAATCAAAATTTTGAGTTACAAAGGTTGGAAGTTCACCGAAGCGTCCAAAATTGCAATAATCGGTCGGAAAAGTGATGGCGACTATTTTCAGGAATGCACGCGGCCGATGTTAAGACCAAAATAGCGCAGCAGCTTACAAGGAGGTGAAGGCTATGATCAAATTGATCGAATGGCTCAGTCCCCGTTTAATCCGGATATAGCATAATGCGACTGTTACGATCAAGATGACTCGCAGAAAACGCTCTTACTCGAATAATGAGGTGATGGCCGAAGCAGGGACGCGTTTTGAGAAGTGTGACTTCAGCTCCTATAAAAAGGCATCGCATTGATCCAGAAAAGGTATATTCTTTGATTTGAAGGTATGTTGAGGTGTAAATGATGAAAAAGATATTTTATCAGTTAAACCGCGTACCTTTTAAACAGCGCAGTATGGGCGATAAGTAAAGAACTTATACGCAAAGTTCGTACACACACTTGGATCGTCTAAATTCCAATCATCGGACATGCACTCGTAGAGCCAAATCATGTTCGAGAGATGATTTATGGTGCTTATTGCCGCTGATCTTAAATAAGTACTCACAGCTTTGATGTTCTCAAGCCATGTTACTGCTATTCTGACCTCGGAGGCGTATAAACTATGCCATCGTTGATAATCGAAGAGACTTTTGTCACTTGTATTATCTATCACCTGAAGCATGAGTTCTTTTCAGAATTGCAGATTTGCTTTGTTATCCTTACAGGTGATCTGGCCCTTAGCAAAGCATGTTTTTTTTATCTAATGTAAAATGTTCGGTCTTCAACATTATCCCTGTAAACTCTTTTAGAGTTACTTAAATGTTCTTCTAGGCATAAAATCAATGTGTGGCCTCATCGTTTTTTTTTTTTTTTGCCTTATAAGGACATCGCAACCAATCCTATTGTTGGCCAGCAACCACTAGGCTGGTATAACTGTAGAGTTTTAGTCGCAAACGGTTTGGAAAATTCTATCCACTGATGTGAGGTTTATATTTGTCAAGGACAATCGGACAGAGACACTTTCTTTGTAAAGAGACCAGATATTCCAGGCGTATATCCTTAAATGCTTTTAAAGTTTGCTGTTATTACATTGCTTTAGTCTTGCATTAAAAAAAATATTTTTTTTCAAAACGGCTGATTAGGTTATCGTATGCGATCTCAGTGCTGTGACTGTCAACAATCATTAGACTGCATTAAAGATGAGTTTCACCATCACCAATCACCATCTTGAAAAGATATTGATTTCAAAATCTTGTACTAAATGTTGAGTATGTCTGGGATGGAATCACATAGTTGTTAAGAGAGAGATACTAACATCATGGTGATTGATTATCTCTCCCTTAACAACCAAAGCCGTCTTTTAACTATTTGAGTGCCAGTATTTACCAGCATGGTCGGTAGGAGGACTTGTGATAAAAGCACAACCTTTTTGATTACTATTTCCTTAATAATTTTGGAAACAGGTTTCTAAATTTCCGTTAATTAAATTTTTTGAATTTTTAAGTTTCTATGGTCTTACAAAAGGTGCAAAATTAATTTCTTTACTATACTTTATATGGATTTCCTATGCTATGCTAGCTATGTATTTCATGCAGTTTATTTCTGACAAATATTTATTGCTATCGTGAATATAGTTCAAAATGTTGACTAGAACTTCAAGAATTCTCTTCAAATGTTTATTCCAATGCTCTCGTCCCCTCATTTCGTCCTTTTTGCGCAATGATTGCTATGCGCTGCATGACGTACTAATGCGACATGCTAGGTCAAAAAAGAGTGCAATAAACCACAACTCATTCGCCGCTAGTTAAACCTATATTTGTTGCACAAATTCTGTATATTAAATTACATAATTCCTAATAGATTTATAAGCTATTAAATAAATCGGTTAATTGCAGGTTATAGTTGGGCGTCATATCGACGTAAATGTCGACATTGATGTTGGGGAAACGAATTGGAGCTGGAACTGCGTTACAATTTAAACTGAGATAATCTCGAAACCCATTCATAGAGTTCAACACATGATTGCCTTTAAATTTCTCTTCTGTATTGAGTGAGAAATCTCTAAACTCCAAAGAGTGCATAACGTATGGCCGTTATGTCAACCAAAGAGAAAGGAAAGTTATAAGCGAATTTATTTCTCTCTGGACAAAAATCGCGTGAATAATTTTTTAAAGGGGGCTTTGGAATCGCCGGATACAAATTTGTGCTCTAATTTTGATTTTTGAATTTAAATTTCTTCCAATTTTTATCGAAGTTATGTGGATTTTGCTTCGATTTGAGAATAGTCGGTATTTGTTCATTATTCACATATGCACAGAGAAGAATTACAGACAGAGCCCACGTTTGTCTAACTCACGCTCCCTTTCACGATATGGAACTTATTTGTTTAGATTGTTATAATACCAAACGCGATTATTTCCAAATGTTAGTAATCACGTTACGACAATCTACATATATAAGAAATAATAATCAAAAATATGCAAAATTATCGAAATGCTGAACAAAGAGAGCGGGCAAGAGAGCAGTATTAGCTTGTTCTCTAGTCGCTCTAATAGTTGTAATTTTCACTCCAGAGAGAAGTGCGGGCTCTATCTGTATTTCTTCTCTGTTTAAGGCATCTGTTAAATTCTCGTCTGTATGTCAACCAACCGCAGTCTAGCGGAAATGTAAACACATATTAGCACGGACACACACCAGCTAGGCCTCATACTGAACCGACATCTCTGATTTAAACATAACATCCAACTGCCCCCGAATTCACTTTTAACTCGTTTATATTCGAAATGTCTGCAGGACAATAATAAAAGCAGCAACAACATGTCAACATCTGTCAAAGGGACATTTTTGCTATGAATGAAGTTTTGCTTCGTAAACGTCAAATGAAATACGAACCAACTCGTTGGCACAAAAGACGCAATTGGTAGAAAAAATATTGCCTAATCGCAACAGAGAAAAGGACTTCGAGCGATAAGAAAAAAAAAATACAAGTAATAAACGGGAATATTTCAACACATTGTGATATCTCGACTTTAGAGTATTATAGACGTTTAAGTGGCTTTGAGTGAATTTGTGTGTTTCGCCCAATTTCGTGTGAATTTCGGTCGTACAACGATGAGGCGTTTACACCGGCCCGTGTGAAGTTTCTCCAAATGTCCCATAAACGATTACATAAAATTATTAAAAACTCTCAAAAATAGCCAGTATTACAGTGAAATTGCAAAAGAATTTGTGAAACTCAGGTGGATTTTCTTAAAAAAAAAACCAACAGAAATTCAGGTAAATTCGCCGAGAATATGATTCACAAGATTTCACATCTTAGCTATGATTACTCATGTAATCTACAGAATACTGTCGGTGGGTGTGGACTTCCGTTAAGATATAGAATATTTTCTCAAAATATTGCGAGAAAAAAAAGAAAGCCTTTCAAATATTTTCACAATAATTGTCTTATTTAAAGAATATTTTTACTAACTTATGTAACATTTTTAAATTTTAAGGTCTTTTATGTTCATATAACAACTCCTTTATTGAGTTATTGTTGTTATTGTCGTTGTGGTTATTGCCTTTGTCGTTGACAACACATGTACAATACATGCAAGTATACACGCTTACACGTCCATGTACTTGTACATATGTATTTATATTATATATGTATATGTTTGGCGAAAAAAAAGAAAGAAGAAGATCCTGTGAACTTGGAGGAGAAGTTCACGAAGTGAAATTCAAACATTTGATAATACAAATGCATATTATATACATATGTACTTACAAAATAGATACATAGACAATTTGGAAATATTATGTATATGCGAATATACGTACATACAAAAGAATGTACAAGTAGTACATATCGTACATGTGTATATAAAAATTTCGCGTGTAGTGTTTACGCTTTATGCGCTAGAAGTGGATGTCTTCAGTTCTTTTTTACCTTCCACCATCAAATTTATTTAAATGTTAACTTATGTACGCTAACTCAAAAATTATTGATTACTCCCGGCTAAATATATCTATAACTTTCTATATTTGTCTACTAAGCCGTTTCCTCCGCCAGCTCCCGGTTCACAATCAAATTTGTTTATTGCCTTCACACTTATCAGTAGTCAACTTCAAGTCTCATTTCTTACATTCCATGGTGGTTGTTGCGACGAAACAACTATGAAAAAATCGATATCCTTTGTGTCCTTTTACAAGCCCCTTTGTGCCCGAACGTGCAGCAGTTGTTTGACCCCAACATCAACTCCCAAGTAAACAATGACACTTAAGTGTCACTTTCTTTGTAGTGAATTCCTATGAAGTGTCAGCGTTACCAATGGTAATAGGTGACTTCACTCAATACTCAACCACCACTAACTCCAAAACGCTCGGACACACACCGGGTAAGCAGAAGGCTATTATTTACTGTTGGTCAATATTGACCATATGTCACTCTACGTAGCACCAAAATCAGAGACAAGAAACAATGAAAAATTTGCTTCAGATAGAATATCAGAAACGAATAAACCGAATGTATATAACAAATATAACATCCACATTTTGCGGTTAACGGTTTTAAGGAAAACATCCCAGAGCTAATAAATGAGATCTTCCAAAACAAACCAGCACTCCCCGAAAGGAGTAAGTAGGGTGAAATTGAGCCTGGTTATAAATAAGCAGGGTCCTATCTTATTTCATAAGGGCTAATGACCTGCATTGTTCGGTGGCTGCTTTGGACAGAACCAATATCCCATTTTCGCTTTCGCGACAAGGCTCATTACAATAGGCTAAGTACTAAATTTGATATAGGTGGACGGGGATACATAGAGAAAAGAAGGCACACCAATTGCAATACAATAAGAAATTCAAATAACCTTTTTTAATCAATGTATTTCATTCATTCTTTTTATTGTACAGAAAATTCTATGTTATTTTTTGAATTGGTTGGTTTTGAAGAAGATGAACAGTAAATGACCTCCATGCGACGTCTAATCAGAAAATTATTCATTCTGGATCCCCTTAATTATTGTTTTAATGGACTGCTTCAATTCATTCAAATTCCTTGGTTAACATAAACTCATAAAAAAATGTGGTGCAGTCAGGCCAGGAGAATTTGAGGGCCTCCGCAAAGTGGAGTATCTGAATATTAATTTGTTTGGGCATTTTCATTGGAGCTTCGCCATAACCGACCCGGTTATATGTGCACTTGCTCCATCTTGCTGAAACCAAATGCTATTGAAACGTATACGTCAGCGTAGTTCTGGGTAAAAGAAATCCTTCAACATCTTTAAATAACGGTCCCTATTGACATTTGACTGTAGCACGATTCGTACGCCACCCTGAATGTAAAAGTGTGGTCCGATAGAGTTCTTTTATAATAGCATTTACTATAACGTGTCCAGTTGTACAACTACTCTTAACACAGAATTATACTTGGGTGAACTGTATATTAATGTAGTACTTTGGCTGAGAAAGGAAGCAAGCCCTGAGGAAATTTTCCAAGAGGAAGAATGCTTCTTCTCTCAAAGGTGCTTCGACCAATCCTTCCGGGATTAGTTTGAGTTGCCCAAAGAGGCGTTGGCTGCCGCAAACAAGTTCAAAAACAGTCGCATGTGTGATGAGTAAGGCTGTTAAAGCGAGACCCACGTAAAATTAGACAATTGTTGCTGTTGAGTGTTAATGTGGGTAAAGTCCGAGCGCAGCATCTGATATATATGGTCAGGTCCAGAGCTCTGCAACGATTTCCTTGTTTCGTCGACGAAATTCTTATTGTGCGATGAACCAACTTACACATCCGAAGACATAATCTTACAACATTATCTGCGTTTCACTCCCAAAGTTCTTATACATAAAAACCAGAACTTTAAATTGGATCTTTAAAAAAACAAAGCTATGTAAACAGAATTAAATTTGTTATTGCTTTTGTAAAGTGCTGGCACGTGTGTCTTGAGTCGGATATCCATATGCGACTCTTGACCCCGCTCACTCACCACCACGTTTCAAAATCTAATGTTTGCACTTGGCCTCTCCTGAAAGATGAATAAGCACAACTCATAAATTTAGTTGCGATTAGAGGTATAAAGGGGGGTCACTTTCCAAGAACCGCATCTAATCAATATTTAGAAGGACATTCTCTATTTCAGTTTATCGATTCTATGGATAGAAGTTGAAAGAGAGCCAAGTAATCCAATAATTCTTGACAGATATTCAAATATCCAGATACTTCAAGTGTATTCTGCATATCTTTCTCATTCTCTCAATAATTTCAGCACAATGTCTCAGGATACCGTAGGATCATCATGTCGAGGTTTGCTGTATCTAAGTCTACTAATCGTAAATTTCAATTTTATGGAATTTCCGAAATACGTCCAGGCTACATCTATAGGCACCGCTGCAACACCGGTTGAAGTGAATTTAGCGACAAGTCCAACTTTAAATTTTTCCACAACTAACTCGATTACGACGGATACATCGGCCACCGTCGCATCATTAGCAACCGGCGGAGGATCTGATTCAGCAGAGACGACAACGAATGAACCAACTCCCGTAACGCCAACAACACCCGTTCATGAAATTATCGGCTCCGCTGGACCTGACAAAAAGGAGCAAGAGGCAATACAGAAAGCCCTGGATTGGTTGAAAATGAAACGAGCCCCTGATTATGGTTGGGCTAATGATACCCATGTGGTGATATTGGCCAAAGAACTGTCAGGCGCTCGAGATCCTACCGATGCTGATGGTCATTTGCAGGTAATTCAAGAACTTGAGGATATGTTGTCCGTCAAGGAGATGGAGGTCGAGATTCTGGCCATGCTTGATCGTCATCACACGCTACCAAAGCCTCTGAACTTGGAGAGATTGGCACGTTACGTGCTCGCTTTGGGCTCACTGTGTAAGGATCCGAAACATTTCCATGGGCATGATTTAGTGGCCACTTTGCAACATCACGAGCCCACTCAGGACATCGAATTCGCATTGACCACGCTGTCAGCTTGTAGTTCGGCGGCGCATGTGCGTAAGCGCCAGATTCGAAGGCTTTTGGATATAGCCAGTGGCGTAGCAGATCAAAGTGTGGATACAATTGCTATGGTAAGTTCGGGGTTCAATACCGAATATTATACATTTTCATGCTCTCTGATTTTCAGGTGATTTTGGCTTTACGCTGCATCGTTACCGATCATCGTCACAGACATCTGCAACATTTTGTAAGACGTCCAGCCCGCGGTCTTGCCAGCCTTCAGGACCCTCGTGGCAGCTTCGGGTCTTTGCGCAGCACAGCTCTGGCGATGCAAGCCTTGCAAGATTTAGAAAATGATCCAGCCGGCACATGGAACAGAACTGCGGCATCCCGCTGGATTCTAAGTCGCCAAAGACCAGATGGTGGCTGGAGCGAAGAACCGCTGCAGGACGGCCAAGATCCCGATATAGGGGTAGGCCTTACCGCCGATGTTATTCTGGCCTTAGGCTGGAAAGGCTTGGGAGCTGTACGTGCCCTGCAGTGTGATCATGTTATACGAGAGAACAGCGATCCAACATCAGGTAAGATTAGTTCGATAAGTATAGTTTTGAAATACTACCTTAGACCACTTGGCATACTGAACTACTACTAGAAAATGGCGAACAAAAATTAGCAGTTCCCTATGGACTTACATCATCGGCCGAGGAATCGGATAGCAAGAATGTCTCATACACGTACACCTTGTGGGTGGGATCAAATGTTACGGAATCGTTTACCTTATCCTTGGTCTCCCCGAAGAACACTAGTTTCTTTAAAGCCATGACACAGGCAGCCGAAATGGATTCAAGGTTAGTAGAAGGATAATATTGTGAAAGGAATAAATATAATTTAATAAATGTTGAATTTAGGTTTGCTTTCGAAGCTCGGGAGTGGCCCAATGGACATTATGTGCACACATTAGCTGGAAAGAAAGAGGAGCCAAGAGGGTAAGTAAATTTGAAGCCCACATTCAATTTGAAGTAACAGTGATGTGAGAGACCAGAGTTGTATTTCCTAGGAAAAGTTGTTAGTTTTTCCACTAAAACTTGATGTGACATAGAAATTAATTATGTTCCTCAAGATAAAATTTCCATTTCCTATTCTTAGAAGAAAAGTCTTCTGCTTAGAAAAATCGTTACAAGAAACAAACCGTAGAAAAATATATTGATGGATCAAAGCTATAGAAATTACAGCTTTTTCCATCAAGAACAATTTCTTTATTTCTTTCTTGTATACTAAAAAACAATGCAAATCTTAAAGGGATCAGGAGTTAGTTTTAGGGCTAGATAATAATAATAAAGAAAACAGGAGAGAGAAAATCTTATGGGATGCATCTCAAAAGGTGAATGTTGTTTAAGAAAATAAGTATGTAAGATCTTGCAATTTTATTTCTTATTCGAGGCGAACATTCAATTCACACATTGATTGTTTCTAACAGGAAACGAAGCTTGATTATCTACAATGATTCGACTTTTCCATCAAAATATAATAAAATATACACTTTAATTCGAAGAAACGAAACGAGAGCATAGTTTTATGTAGTTTCAGTTGAAAATTTAAAGCTAACATAGTTTCGTTCCATATCAGAGAATAAGATCTGTTGGCCATTTTACAAAATGCAGAAATTCTTCAAATACTTATTTCTTGAATTTACTACATCGGACACGCAAAAATGTCTGCAATAATTAAATATTTAGTTTGTTTTTCAAATCAAAATTTCTAAATTAAAGAGATTCTTAACAAAGCATGAATTAGATTTCCAATTGTATAATCTCGACTCGAATGTTGAATTCGAAATCAGAATATTGTAAAATTTTGATTCGAATATCTGTATCAGAAACGAACCAGTATTATTTTTCGGTTTCGAACCCCTTCCTTGATATTAAGTAGGGACCATTACCATTCTCTGCTCAAAAGGATGTCCAAAACCAAAATTTGTGTCCCCAAAGTTCGTGAACTAAAACATAAACCAAAAATCTTCAAAAACTAAGAGGCTCATGTTGAAAATGTTCTCTTGTGCGTCGATTTTTATGACTTACAAAATATATTGTATATACATTTTGAGTGCAGCGAATTCTGTGAGTTCGAATTCGATATTATCAATTATCCGTAAATTAACCGAAATTTTGAGTGTTTTCCTTATGACAAAATTTGCCGTGTTTAATCGCATTAATTTTTAAGTAACATATTAAAAATATACAATAAACCCGGCTCACCTTAAAATAAAATGAAATACATTTTCATAATAAATATAATTTTAGTTTATATACTTTTTAATATATATGTAAATTTTTTCAAACATCAAAAGAGATTTGATGGCCGTTTCGTTCTGTTAATACCGAAATATTCGGTCATAGAAAAAGATAACAGTCCAAATTTGTAGTAGAATCCACTGCATAGACTTTTAACATAAAAGAAAAATTGAAATTTTCCACCTTTTCACTGAACATGTATAACTAGTATAACTAAAATATCATTACAATTATATTTTTACTTAAATTTTCCAGATACAACTACTGGCTTCTGTATCGTCTACCTGAACTACCTGACGAAAATAATGCCCCCGGTAATCAACTAATTGCCCCCGTTGGTAAGTTATCTTGTTCGACAAATATCCCACTTCAATTTCAAACCATTCTCATTTATATCGTCCCCTTGCACGCAGGTGTAGACGAACTCATGGTGGAAGATGGTGAACACTATTTGTATTGGTACAAGAAGCTTTAAATTAACATAAAGCTCCCGTACAAAGTGAAACCTTCCTCCAAAAAGGATAACGCCATCAAACACCGCAACAACTTTCACTAGAACAACCACATTACTATGACGCAAACAATATTAATTCAGACATATTTCAATAGAAAAAATCAAGATCATCAGCAAAATCGTAATAGCGAACCCATTGCCAAAAGTTACAACATTCCAGATTATAAAATACAAAACCGCGTAACTTCATCAATTCAAATGTCTGCATATGAAATTGCAATTGGTGTGGTTGTTTGCATATTCTTCTAGATATCGGAACAAAAACTTAAACTATCGATAAAACAACAACAAATTGACATGTTAGAAAACGCTAATGTGGTGCACTCTTTAACAGAAATACCAAGAAAACAAAAACCTAAATCGCTTAACCAAATAATATTAATAATATTAAATTATTAAAATAAAAACAAAAAAAAAAAAAAACAACTCCTTAGACAAAAACATTCCATCGAATGCATCGAAACAACACCAAAGGATAATGGCATCAACATGACAGAGGCACAGATACACGAACATACCTAATTACAAAGGACCTAAATGTATAAGGACTGACTTACACATACCATCAAAACAGACGGAAAATATTAGGAACAAACTGTTACGCTAAATATTTACTACGCCCTAATGCGAACCGGGACCGTTTTCATCATGCTAGTTAGACGAACCGACAAACCGTCAGACACCGTTCGTAACAATAAGTGATTATAAATCATACACTAAAGATTTAAGGCATAAATATTTACATCCATTATATTCATACATACATACATACAAACATATAAAATAAATAAATAATGATAAAACGAATGAAAGAGATCCAACAAATTTAATAATTCATACATTCATATATAAAGTGTAGATATTTTTTGCGACTAAATCAAATATTATTTTGATATACGACTAATAAATATACAAAAAAATAAATAATGATAACAAAACAAAAACTGAAGTGCATACGAGAGTGTACTTACATATGTATGACATTGTATTACCCCAGAAGTCCACACACACATAACCTTATATTGGTGATAACCTAACTTAAATATATATTATACTACTACTACTACTCTTCTACTACAACTATGCGTACATACTCCCCCCAAACGTAATCTAAGTTTGTAGAACAGTCTATTACATGTATGGCAAACAATTTCAATAATTGAATCTAACTGGTGTCATCTATGATTTATGCCAGAAAGTATACTACTCTTTATGCAGCGCTTATACAATCTCTGCAAATCCCTCGCTTAGTTTATCTTTTTGTGGTGCTTAAATCAGTTTTGCACCCCTGTTTTGGCTGATAATTCGACTGGAAACTGGTAGTTTTATAAATTGTATCTTTATGTCTTGCTGACAGTTTTGCAGTAATATTATTGATATTGATAGTTAAAAATTGATGTAGAACAAAACAACAAATTTGGTCACTAAATTATTTATCTAAAGTTAAGAAGAGATTAGTTAGATCGGTCGTCTTCGTATCGAACCTAAACCCAGAAAAAGGTGATAACAAAATTCTTGTGATTCTTTGCCTTGCCCTTCCACATACAAATTTCAATTACAAGATGATGTTTCAAATTATCTCATGCTTTAATAATCTTTTTCTCACTTAAGAGAGGCGGAAAAAGACGATGTCTCTGCATATTATCCTAGCTTGAGACTTTTTTCATTACTGGGTCTATAAACAAATTGCAAATGTTGACGACTTTTTATAAACGATTTCCTTAACAACTTTACATTGTTATTTTGCAAAATTAACTTTTGCAAAAAAAAAAGATGTCTTTCTTTCTTTCTCACCTACATTTTTAATAGTTTGCAAATCAAAATTGTTTTGATGTCTAGGAAATCTGTTCATTTACGTTGAAGACATGCCAAATTCTTCAGGAAAAGCATAGATTTTGCGACACTGAATGCGATTTTTAATTGTTTAATTTTATTTCTTGATATCTCCTAAACCAATAAGCCAGCCGAAAAGTCGAATCGGAAATGAATTCCCCAAGTGCTATTTGTTTGGAATTTTGCCGCCTTTTTCTGTTTGAAAGAGGAATACCTGTAGAAATGCATAACGTTCCAGCCCAGCATTTCTCATTAGTAGAACTGAAAATTTGTTATCCATTTAAAATCTAAAATGCGAAAAAAAATTCGATTCTAGATACAAAGTCTGAAGTTTATGCAATTCATAAAGTTTAATGCCAACGGAAGCTAATCGTTGTGAAATTATTCCTCAGTGTTATTATATAGAATTTATCTTGATTTGGCTCATGCGGTTTTGTCGAAATTCACAAACGCAGAACTACTAAATGCTGAATGAAGTTTTCCTTTTAATGCTTTAAAATGATACTGATTACGCCATTCAATATTATTATTTACACAGATTGATAAATCCATGAAATTTTTTCTATTTCCTGAACCGCTTTCTTTTTAAAAGAGAAAGAAGAGAAGAATTTCAAAGCATATTTAATTTTCATAAAAACTCATTTTGCCAGTATTAATACTGATGATATCAAATGATAAAATAGTAAATAGTCTCGACCAATTATAGGTTATCTTTCTTCATTTGGAGACTAAAATTTAAGTCAATGATGTTTTTTTCTAAATATTAAGCAACATAACAAATTAAAAATAAAATACAAAATTCAAATAAAGTCAGAATATTGAGAAAAATGACTGAGAAATAATAGTCGACGACCAAAAAAAAATGGATTCAAAAAAATCTTCATTGGCACGAGTTTGAAAATCCGTAACTATTGGGAACCGATTTCTTCGTTCAGTTTAATAACAATTTAATAATTTTTATCAATAAATGGATGTTGCAATTTAAAAAAAGTTGGTCCATTAACAGGACAATCAAATCCTAAATGTAAAATTGAAACAATAATAAGACCAAATGAACGAATTTGTTTTTTTCGCTTTTGGACTAAAAGTGATGCCAATGTAAATGTAATTTAAAAACTTTTAAAAATCTGTTACTATTTACTGAGTTCGACCACAAAAAAGAATAAATTAAATTAGTTTGATAGTTATAATAATTAATTGACTCCAAATTTTGAGAAAAAAAATTTTGAGTGTCGTAAAAGAATCGCAAACTCAAGGTTTACTCTAAATTGTTAAGAGGTAAAATAACAGAAATTCGACACGATCCACAAGCCGATCCACCTCCGACTTTGGCGATTTATATTTTTTCTATTAAAACTTACAGAAGAACTGTTGAAATTTAGTCAAAAAAAAACCGAATAGACTTGAAATTATGATGCAAGTCTTTAAACTGTGAATGTTGTGTTTAGGCCGTCATATATAATGACAGGTATAGTCTATTACTAAACTATTGGTGTCATTTTAAATGCTACGATTCCTGTATGAAAATTAGCGAAAAAAATGTTATCGTTGTGTAACAAGAATATCTTGAATTGAAAAATGTTCTTTCAAGATTATTTCTTTAATGTCTCAAAAGCATTTTCTTTATTTGTTTATAATCAATAATATTGAATGAAGTCTTTATAAATTCAGTGAAAATTCAAATTATCAGGGGAATGAAAACTTATGATAAAGGAGGTAGTATTACTTTACCACATGATTACTCGTATACTAAATGATTATGGTTAAACCGATTTTTTTTAATAGTACATTTTTATTGTAATTGTAAATTATATTTGTAAATTGTAATTTCCAAAAGGGCCCTATTCGTCCTATATTAAGAATTACCAAAAAAATAAACTAAAATGAATGCCTAAAATGTTCATATATTCCATAACTTTGCAGTGAAATAAGTTTTGCAATGTTTCATCGCAGACAGAAATCATCTGCTTTCAATTTTCTCCCTTTTAGTCCTTCTTCAAAATAATCTCATAAATGTGTGTCTCAATATTAAATTTCCGACACCAAATCTATTGTGGATATCCTCGATGTTGGAAAGATCCTGTTCTTTCTTTTGCAAAAAAGACTTAATTTTTGCAGTTTCATTAGAATAAGAAGAGTTAATAATGTAGTTTTTTCGAACAGTTTTATTTTACCACAGTAGTCCTACCGTATTTTATTCACTCACTCATTATTTATTTTTAAATACTCTTCATTATACAAATTAATATTTAAGAAAAAACTTTAAAGCGTGATATAATTTATCCTTTCACAGACAGCGAAATAAATGTTAAAAACATTTTTGGATTTTAACATTTAAGGTTAAACGTTGAATCCTCTGATAAAAATCGATTATAAAATGCAAAAATAGTACGAAGTTTTTCACTATTACAAATTAATCTAAATCGAAAAAATCAGATATCCAAAGAATGGTATCGAATTTCTCTAAAAGCAATTGCAAAACACAAAAGTCATTTAAATGTTGCAATAATAACCATACTATGGAAATAGTCTTGTGATGAGTCCTCGTTTAAACTGTTTTAAACCCCTTGAAATTGTATATTATATAGTATTATATATGCAACAACAGATCAAAGTTGGGGTCAAGGCGAGGATTCACTTTTGATTAAATGTTTACGTTTTTGTGAATACTCAAAGATACTTCAAAAAAACGGGTTATTTACAAATACTCTACCTAATTCTCATGACCTAAAAATGAAATTCATAATAGTAATAGCGCTAGTCGGTTTCATGAAAACGTAAACAAAAACAAAACTTTGTAGTCGATATTCGCTATATAGGGCTAAGAGACATCTTTTTCGCACATTCTTCTTCATCGTCATGATCAATAGTCGTAGATAGTGTAGATAGCACCCAGTAATTCCATTCGAAGTGATTAGCCAAATTAATGCATTTGAAATTACCAACCCAAAAAAATTAACTATTCCTAAGGAAACACATGTTCCTTGTGTTTAAGTCGGATCCAGACGGCTAGACAAGTTAATAAAGAATCATCTGAACTTCCCAACACTAAAAGATAACATATCTGGCGTCCAAGGAGTTTCTTTGAGTCTGTCAAGAAATATTGTCAACCAAATTGGGATAATTTTAGTTTAACGCTATCTTTAAATTGGGAAGGGTTGATTTTACTGCAATCACATTTATATTTTTCCAAAAACAATACTTCCATTGAAACATATAAAATTTTACAAATCAAAAATCAAAGATGGCCACCAATGAAATTAATTTCACCCAGTTGCGCCCCTGAAGTCCATCAATCACAAATTAATATAAATTATTTTTTCTTGTTCGTCGTTTTCTGAATAATTTCATAATAATAATTTCCTAACAATTACTTCCGTACTTACTTTTGGTAAGAACTAAAGCCCAAAAAGCAGATTTTAACAAGCATATTCGAAGTATTTCCCTCCTATGATGAAGCAATTTACAATACCTTTTTCTTCTTCGAGCAATTTTTCTGAACAGATTTCCATGTATTGCTTGAAAATTCAAATTTCGCATATAAAATTGTTCTTTTGTTGAATGTGGAATGCAAGGCAATGAACACTAAAGTAATATTTCGTCTATCAGCTCATTTGAAAGAGAAACAAGTATTTTTTAGGACTCTTTATGACATGCAGAGATCCGAACAGATAATTACAGAACCTAGCGCTGCGAAGAGTATAGCTGTAAGATTTTTCGATTAACGTCAGCGAAGTGAAGCCTAGATTCTTAATTCTCTACATAATTAAACAGCCTACACCCACACCATTTTCTGCCCAATAATAGATTATGCGCAAATTAAGCCATCCCCATTTAAATATTTAAACCATAAATCGCATAGGATTACTGTCCACAACTGTTCAGATATAAACACACTATTATCCTCGGTTTTTTCTTCTTCTATTCCACATGTTAGCATATAAACATACTACGTTTTGTTTTTCGTCCAGCTGCCTCCTGGGTTCTATTGTAAGTTAGCTTTATACATAACACTTATCTACCTACGTACAACATACAAACTTAGCGTACATTTCCAAAAGAAAGTGAGTTAAACTATTATTATTATCATTATTATTACTATTATTATTGCTATTATTATACTTATTCATTATTCTTCTTATTATTATTCTTATTATTACTCTTATATTATTCTCATTATTATTCTTATTCATTATTCTTATTCTTATTTTGTATTCTTATTCATTATTCTTATTATATAACATAACAAATAGGAAACAAAGAAAAAATGCTGTACTAATCGATGTCCTCAAAGTTCATTTGAATATGTTTACCACAGCCAGGAAATAAACAAGAAGAAACGAAATACAAACATAAGATAAACCAAGAAACGAGAAATGGAAAAAACAGATCGAAAATAATTTTATTTAAACAATAAAGCAGGCTTTAACTATAATTACCAACTGTCAAAAATCTTAATTACAATTTGTGGGCGGTTTAGGAGTAGGCGTCGTATTTACCAAGTAATTCTTTTCGAATTGTGAGAGCCAGTCGGTTTGTCACAAAATCTGGACCTAATGTTCAGGAGGTTCACTGAGCTACATCGTTACTTGTTCTTGTGGAATCTCTCCAACGAGTTACCGAATGGGAATATACACAATCAATCGTTGATTAGTAAATTTCTTTTTTATTAGTAAATTTTCCTATTTTTAGTATATTTCCTTTCCACTTTTTTCGCATTCTTCTTTAATCTTCACTTTTCCTGAAGAAATTCTGCAAGATTGTTACATGAATCCAAACAGATTGCCTATTGCAAATGCAAATCATGACATCGTCACCAATTGACTGACTTCATTTCTCTTTACTCTCCCATCAAATACAAATAAATGAAAATTCAAGACATCCGCAGTTTTTTCTTTAAATTTTATTTGGGTTAGATATTTTTTTAATTAAATTTTGTTATGTATAATTTCATATATAAAAGTCATTTCTTGCGGCTCTACTTTCGCATGCACAACAAGATTGAAGAATAAATAGATGGGAACAAGACACAAATGATGACGCGCTATTAGACAGGATATAAAGATTTAATTCTGCTCAATGTCTTTCGCAACCGTTGTACTCGACGGTCATAAGCATTATTTTACAAAGAAGACAAACGAACAATAATTTGTAAATAAAAGTTGACATATTAGCCCCCGGCCTCAATGAAATTTTAGTGATCCCATTGAGACCGGGAGCATATCGGCATAGATTGTTCGGCTTACGGCAGGTAGAACTGACCATAATACAAATATCGGTTGCGAGCGATTCCTTGCGTTAGATGTCGGTGCTGTTGTTGTTGTCGATATACGCGTTGTCCTGTACCGGCCCTTTGGAATTTACTCTTCCTCTATGACCTGCTGTAATTGCTGTTGTTCGTGTGGTTGCTGCTGTTGTTGTTGTTGCTGCTGTTGTTGCTGCTGCTGTTGCTTGATGTGGTGATGATGGCTGCGCTGATTGCTGCGGTTACGTTGATTGCGATTGTCGCGCCTTTGCCCACCCCAGTTGCCACCGCCTTGGTTGTTCTGATTGCGATTGTAGCCACGATCACGATTGCCCATATTGCCACGTTGGAAGTTTCCTTGCTTCATGTCGAACACCTTTTCATTAACGTCCACCAAATTAGTGACCTTATCGACGAATTGCATAGCCAAAGCCTGTAGACGCGAGGGTTCAGAGCGGTGCATGACGACCGTTTCGGTGGGGTCATCTAGACTGGCCATAAGTTCCTCATTGATGATCATTTTGCTGATTAGGGAATGGACCTTCTGCGTAGGCAAATCGTACATTTGAGCCAATGAAGGAATGCTCAGAGATGTATATACATTGGAGTAGGTGAAGAGATAAGTACGCAAAGATTCTTCCTTTATGAATTTAACTAGCATTTCGCGCACTCGGTCCGATTCGTAGAATAAATCCCAGACTTTGGTGTTCATTTTCTTGTTGACGATGAAATTGACGCAAGCCTGCCAGTTGCCGCAACGCATGGCCTTGGCGGCAGCCACCACATGTTCCCTCATCGACTCGGGGGGACCCACAAGTGACTGGCGCTCCGAGGAGCGCAATTGTTGATAGAAAGTTTTACTTATCATACGACGCCTGGCGTCAAATTCATGAGCCGCTATGTAGGGGATTTCGATGAGCATAGCCGATACTAAGTAGACGCATTCCAACAATTCCAAATTAATGTGCATGTGAAAGGGCATTTGGCGCTGCTTCTCAATCTTCTCCTGCTCTGCAGAACGTTCGTGCTGACGTTGAGGCAACAAACCCTGAGCCAACAGCTCCTTGGGTTTGCCCGTAACCATAAGATCGACCAAGCAGTGATGAGCATCCTTTACATTCTCCTGGCGGAATGCGCACAGACCCAGATTGGCCATCATACGATTGTAGAGAATTTTAGTGGAGGGATCTGCAACATCAATGTTATCCTGCAAGTGGGACATCAGCACCAAATCACGAGCTTGGAACCAATTGTCGTGCAAAGCGTGATGGTAGATATGGGCCAATATAGCACGGGTACGAATACGATCGGTGTCATCCTTAGCGTAGATGAATTTGCACAAACGGTCCATGACCTCCACAGACGTGGTGGTTGTGGCCGGAATTTCACCACGTTTGCGCTTGAGCACTTCAGGATCGAACTTGTAATAGAGATGCTCGATCTTGCGCAAGTAGATGCGGCAACGCTCGTTATTGGTGCCAATTTTTTCAAAGTACTGTAAAACGCTTTCAATGATCTTTGTAACGTTGACCTCATCCTTGAGTCTTTCCACATAGTCATTGGAGTGGGGATCGCATTCCTTTAGAAGCTTGGTGAATTCATCGTCCAGACGTTCTACAGCAGCTAATGGACAACCCCTTATGTGGAAGGGAGCAGTGGTGAATTCCTCATTCTCCTCGGACACATTCTCACTCATCACGATATTCTCATGGGCCAGGAGAGTTTTCATCATGACCTGCATGACATCCAACAATTTAGCCCAGTGCTCCAGCTTCATGGGTTCTGATATCTTTTGGTTGTAATCGTAGATAGCGGAGATGATGTTAAAGTTGATTTTCACGCCCACAGGAACTCCCAAGTTGTGTTGTACGGCTATGTCGCGTAATTCGAATAACATATCGATCTGCATGCGACGATCAGTGCGTTTCTTGCCACGAGCGGACATGATCTCGACAAGTTTGGACAACACCAAAGGAACATCGATTTCAGCATCCTTTTCAAACATTTTCGGTTTCTCCACAACAGGACCCTTGACCACAATCTCCCATTCGCCGTCCTCATCGGCTTCTTCCTGCTTACGCCTGACCTTGGGTTCCTTGACTCGCTTAACTTTCTTGCGGTCATCGCGGTCCTCCTTGTCTTCCTTGCCGGCAGTAGTTTTCTTCAAGAAACGGTCACGAATATTGGCATATTGATTATCATCATCTGAAGACTCCGTTTCTGATTCCGAATCTGAATCCCAATCAACGGAGTCATCGGACTCATCGTCAATCTCAGCTGCCTTAGCAGGTAAGGACTTGGTAGATTTTTGTTCCGAAATTTGATGCTTCAAATCTCTGACTCCACTGCCAATAAAGTCATTTCCCGTTTTCTCATTATCGGAATCTTCAACGACCTCCTCCTCCTCATTGTCACTCTCAAAATCAGGATTTTCACGGAATTTTGTCAATTCCTCATCAAAGTCCTTTATATATTTGCGTACTTTCTGACGCAAAGTTCCCAACGACTTGGTGTTGTTCTTGGATAAGTTCTTGCGACCTTCTCTATCCTCCCAAACCTCTGTTATGAAGTCTTCCAATTCGGCCAAACAGCGTACATAGAAACGGGGTGTGATGCCGTTCTCTTCTTTCGATATAACCGGTAGAGCTTTCTGATAGGCCCTTGTCAGGTCTTCAAAACTCGTTAGTATACTCGACATATCTTTGATTTTCTTATGGTTGCGAATGCTTTTAATCAAAGCGGTCAAGTTTTCGTAACGTTTCTCCTTGGTGGAGCGGACAACACGTTTCACTTCTTCCTCGTCATCGCTGAATTGCTGAAATTGGATCTGATGTGAGATTATCTCAAAAAACAGACATATTACTTACATAGGCCGAGGCCTTATTCATAGTCTGCGCTTGGACCTCCTCCTCTCCAGACTCGGATTCCGAGTCAGAACCGGTAGCAAAGAATCTCGACATGTTGATGTAACTATATCCACGGCAAAATTATTACCTGAAATGCAACAAATAAGAAATTGTCATTAATCCCCGAAGTCGTCGTTTCACGAAACTCGCATTAATTTGAGGTTATGTTGTTTTTGCCCATAAAGAAAGTGCAGTGTGGCTGCGGTTGGCACACCACACACTTAACAACAAACAGAATTTCTTTGGTTAAACCGTCAACTTTTTATGTTGCGTGTGGCGTCCCACTCAGTGACGTTTTACATGTGCATGCCACACATTGTTTTTTACTAAAAAAAAATCACGAAATATTATAAAACTTACAAAAGCCAAAAAATATTCGCTGACGACTCGTAGAAGTCGCGTATGAAAAGGGTATTGCCAGATCAAAATTATGAAAGTGACAACCAAACTTGAAAACTATGAAGAGCTACTGAGCTGCCAGATCTATTATTTTTTGGATATTTAAACAATTATGAATAATGGGAGAATTGTTGACGGTATTTTTACGAATGACTATTGTTAGCACATTTATATTTTACATATTTACATTTTCATTAAAGACCCACAAAGTCTCTGAAGCACAATAGCTTCTTCATAATATGTGTAAATTTCTCAAACTGAAAAATAAGTAATATATACTATTACAACTGCTGCATGCTCTCGTGAAAACCGTGAACTTTGTAAATATAAATATAAATGACAGTATATATTTTATTAAGAGCAAATGCTTTGGTTATTCGGGTTAGCAGTGTTCAAATCAACGTTTTTTTAATGTTTTTAAAAGTTAGGTCAGGTACTACTATGTTCCTTTCAAAGAAGGAAATACCCAGAAGGGATTTTTCCTCAAAAAGTGTTGTGACATTAACATCTTTTTTTTGTGTTTGTTACCAACGCTGAAATCGGAATTTGTATATATATATAATATAATATATTTTCAAAATTGTAAAATTATACCATTTTTATTACTAATTCATTTCAAATATAATGCAAAAATTTTAGATATTCCAATTTGGAATATTCTCCAGTGTTGGAGAATAAATAAAGTTTCATAGCAAAAAGTCAGCATAGTACCAACCTTCAGATGCATTTTGTCACTCACACCGAACTAAAGCAATAGATTGGCCTGACTGGTTTAACTCTATTTGAAAATGGGAAATGTTTAGTATAAAAAAATTAACTAAATTAGTCGCAACTAGGGTTGAATTTGTCAGACCGATCCGATGATGTTCCATCTCCGCACGCAGCTCCGTTACGCAGCTTTTCTTGAAAATTTCTTTTAGGAGCTTATACTGGAATGTTTACGACAGAGAAAACATTGATATTCCAACAATAATTTTGAATTTTTTAAGAGTTAGTTTAATATCATTGAAATGTATAATGCAAATGAAGTGATGATGATAGAAATATAAATATTAAAATAGTGGAAAATGTGTGGCCACAAACGGAATTTCGTTTCCTGAAATTACATGTATTTTATGCGAGGATTTCCAATTGAGGTCAATGACAGTATGCAAGTACGCAAATGGAAGAAGTTTTCGGTCGTTTTTCGGCTATTTGGCTGTAGGCAAACAATTTTTACCACTTGGGTGAAAAATACTAAATTTTGCAAATTAACAGGCCTCTCACAGAAAACCATTTCGATCGAAATGGTTTCCATTTCGTAATTTGCTTCTCCAGACAATCAAAACCGCAAAATTTTTTCGTTTTGAAACCACTTTCAATTATGTAAATGGTTTTGGTTTTTTTCATATCTTAAACTAAAAAAATGTCTTTGCAATTGGTTTACATCAATAAAAGATACTGTTTTTTAAAAGATTGCGGTGAAAATAAACATATTAATGGTTAATTTAAACAATTATTGCGTATTTTTCGGGCGTAGCACAGCAAGCAACTTTTTTTTGACTACTTTTTAATGCAGTATTGCCACCTTTTTTTCGTGTAAACCACATATTTCTTCAAAGTAAAAGTAACTAATTTACAATAACATTGCATACTGGCAAGTTTTGACGAAACAAAACGAAAGACACAACAAACAAATAATTTATGGAAACATGTATGGAAAATTTTTCTTAAATTATTTTATTTAGTAACAATTCGCGTTATTTTAGGAGAAAACATAGGAGTTCCGCACAAGAGCGTATATTGGCCGAGTTTATGGATGCCCACCAGGACATAGCTAAGGGGTATGTAAAGGGAGATAGGGTGGCAGCTGAAGCGTTGTGGGCTGAACTAACCGCAAAATTAAATTCCTCCGGTCCGCCAACCAAGGACATCAATGGGTGGAAAAAAACCTGGGCGGACTGGAAGGTGTTTGTAAAAAGAAAGCTGTTCCACAACAAAAAAAAGGACAGAAAAACTGGTGGCGGCCAATACAACAATTACGTCCTAAACGATGTCGAGGATACAGTGGCGCGGGTGTCAGGACTTCATCGAAGTGTTAATGGAATTCCTAGCGCGAGAACTTTAATTATCGTCTTGTCACTTGTAATAATTTTACACTTTTGTTTATTTTAAAATATATGGACTTTGGTTTTCTCTTTGCGTTCTTTATTCTTTGCGTTGCCATATCAAAAAAACGGGATATCTTCAATTTGGGAATTAACAAAATCGATCGATTTCTGAAGAAAGTTAAACCATATCGATCGATTTGGAAAATGCGAATTCGAAACCATACCACAAAATTCTGTTACAGGCATGTAAATGCCCGAAATCCTTTTATTTTCAATATAACAATGAAAATTTCAATACAATACAATATTGTGGGAAACACCTGAAACCTTTAAATTATATGGCACCTTTGTAATAATATATTATCGTGAAAATGTCAATAAAACGTTGGTGAGAATTTCGATAGCATCATTAACATGCATTCATCTGCTGACTACCCTTTAAAATTAATTACTTTTGAGGACAATACTAGTGTTTATAATATATCTACTTTGTGCAATTTGGCAACTTTTTGTTCGTGTGAGATGGCAACACCCGTTCGCCGGGCGATTTTACGCCAACTTGTAATGCCACCTTTTTGGCGTGATTGATCGCAACGAAAATAAGTAAGATATTTCTATTTTAAACAGTTTTAAATTCTTTTAATTGATAAGTCAGACAAAGTCGTCATAAGCAAGCTCATATCTTTTAATATATTTGTCTGTGTCAGTTTGTTGAAGTCATTCTAGGCTCTGTTGTAACTGTATTCTAAGCAAACGGGGAAACAGGTGGCAACTCTTGTAAAACAAATAATTGAAAAAGGAAGACCCAAGCTGGAAGTCTCTATTGCGAAAACAGGGAGCAATAGTGCTTTTCGTGTGTTTCTAAGAAGCATAAATAAGATTTGATAAGCCGCCTTGCCAATTTTGTTCATTAGACTCCGTAAAACCAATGTAGATAGGTGGGTGCGATTTTTTGGAGGGACGAGTTGTATCTTATGCTGATTCAGTTTGGTAGCCATTCATGTGGCCGTAGTTTTTTCGGTATCTCCGTATTCGTTCCTCCATTCCATTCTTTGCATTGTTTACTGCATTTTGCAGGCCCATCATTGGCGACTTTACATACTATAGAAGCATTCGCCAGGACAGACTGCGGACATAACTGTTTTTTTTTAACAACCAACCAACCAAGGCTTTGAGAGAGCTTTCGATAAACACGTTTAGTAGTTGGGCGCAAGCAGCGAGACTACTACGAAGAAATGGCCGATGTTGAAAATGATCCCGACGCTGGTGAGTTCTCAGTGGAGCACATTGAGGACAAGCGTGTGGTGAATGGCAAGGTACTTGTTTTCTTTAAATTCCTAATAGTAAATGGAAGTGCTGGTAATGGATAGAGATCGGTCTTGGAACATTTAAGCTTTCACTATCACTGTTAAATACATTCTTTTGTTGTCGCCTTAACAGACTGAATACTATCTAAAGTGGAAGGGTTACCCGCGTAGCGAAAACACATGGGAGCCAGAGGAGAATCTAGATTGTCCTGACCTAATATCAGCCTATGAAGAGTCCATCAAACCGAAAAAAGGTAAGTTAAGACTAAAGTTAAGGTGCAGATGTGACATTTGTTGAATCCTTCTTACTTTGCAATTTAAAGCCGAGGCTAAAAAGCGCACATCCACTGGACCTGGTGCGGACACGAAATCTAAACGTAAATTAGCTGAGGAGGAAAAGGACAACAGAAAAACAGCCGGTTTTGACCGTGGTCTCGAGCCGTCCAAAATTCTGGGAGCCACCGACTCATCGGGCGAGCTCATGTTCCTCATGAAGTGGAAGGGCAGTGATGAGGCTGATCTAGTTTCTGCTAAGCAGGCCAATGTGCGATGCCCTCAGGTTGTCATACAGTTCTATGAAGAGAGACTTACTTGGCACACGCCAAGTGCGGATGATGACAAAAACTCCGCCAGTAAGGAGAATGCAGCTGCAGATTAGATGGATGTGTAAGCTTCGCCATCCCCTAGTCCAGAGAGAGGAAAGAAGTAGAGGTTGGCCCCATCTCTTACACACACACACATTCATTAGTTTAGTAAGCTTCGTCTTAAGCTCATCCATGTCTTGCAATATCAACTTATCGTAAACAAAAGCAACAACAAAAATTGCGACTCCAACGGTAATGGCGTTGCCTCAATATACTCACATTGAATTTCTGAATTGATTTTTCTGTGTTTAAAACAACATTTTTTATAAAACAACCCTATTTTTTCACATTCATTTAAGCAATTTGCTTAAATGTAATTCATACACTCCCAATGTCATCCGGAATAAAGAAATCCCCTTAAGTTTTCTATTGTTAACAAATGTAAATTTTCACTCATATACACACAAGTTTCGATTAGTTTACTTTTAATTACTTAATTATTGTCAAGACGTGCTTAAACCGGTTAAGATAGACATGTCTTGAAACTCCACAATACATAAAACACGAAATTTACGGAGTAAAAAATGATATACTTATGAATTTCATTTGGTGTGTTCTTTAATTAATACTTATTGTAATAACAATAAAAACAAAAAATATCAACTTACATGCATAACTGTATAAAAATTCAATGAAATAGGGTTTGTATTGAGAATTCCGTTGCTTTCAGTTCAGATTAATCGAAAATGGATAAAAATAAACCAAGGAAACAGGAATAAATGTTTTCAACTCCACTCGCTACGGTTTGGAGTTAACGGGAAAAAGTAAATTTGTTGAATAACAGGATTATTGTGACAACTTTGATTAGAAATTTATGTCTTCCTCACCTCGATATCAGGGACGCGGTATTGTAGTGATTTTGCTTCTATAGGAGTTTGTATGGTCTGTATTTGTAGGATTCCGCAGGTTTCTTTAAGGTATGGTTCCATTACTTTCAAGAATAGACATTTTACATGCACGATTTTGTGCCATTTTTGAATATGCCGATATCAATACGAAACGATTTGCCCCGAGGAGACGATTTTGCTCGAAGAGCCGAATTCAAAAGTTTAATTACACGAAATCAGGGCTAAGATATTTCCAAAAAATATTTTGGAGTTGATTGAGTATTTCTGAGAAGTCTTTGCTATTTTCCATATTTCAGGCTAGAAGGGCTCTAATTATTAATTTAATGGAGAACGCATGATTCTAATCTCCTTAAAGACCGAAATGGCATTTTATTTATAACACAAACAGTGTAAATATATTTTCTGGTATTTCGGCGTCGGAATTGCAGTTGAAGTTGAAGTCAGATGTGATAATTCTAACATCGATATTATTTAATGGTCGCAAAAAAACCTAAAATCTCTATAATAATCTGGTGCCCAAATAATTTCCGTTCAAAAACATTTACGTCAAAGCACTTCCGAATTACCAATTAAGGTCGAAAGAAATTAATTTATTATTTTTTCATTTAATTTTTGAGCATCTAATATAAAATAGACTTCTTTTTTAATATATTTGTTTATTGCAACATTTTTATATGTTCTTTGCGAGTCTCAATACGCAGACTGAATTTTTACATTACTTTTAATTTGAGATTATTTGCTTCTTTGGAAATGAATATTCAAAAAACTCGAACATTACATTGGGAAAATCCAATACATTTCGTTAATTTCTCTAATGCCAAGCTATACAAACCTCTTTCGATGGGTAACATCTGTCGGCCTGTGTTCTGCATTTGATAGGGATCAGTGTCTAGATCATAGAACTCAACGAAATCCTGCAGGGAGGAGAGATGCAGCATATCATTATCTTAATTATTATCGAAATTGTTCGTAGTGTGTAAAATGCTACTTCTATATTAATTATTTTTAAAAAGTACATTAACCCAAGTGTTGGTTTGTTAATGTTACATATTTTAAATATATGATATTGATCTGGAACTATTTCATGAGCTATTAAACTTTATATATTGACTAAAATCTCTTGAGGCTTTGCTATATTGAATTTAATTATAAAACTTTCTTTGCTACAAACCTCTCCCTTGATTTTACGTAAAAATCTTTTTAACTTTCTATAAATTTCACATTATGACACGAATTAAATCTACATTAGGCTTATGTTCAGTACAGCAGTTTGCTGTTACGTTATGTAAATTTTAAAACTCCATAGAAATAACACTCCCTAAATATAGTCATTGTTTTCTCTAAGATAAATTGATAAAATCAATCTACATTCATTTACATCAAATCCATATCAATCTTAGGAATTGTTGAAACAAATTGCCTTTTTGATATTTGAATATTTTCCTTTTGGGTTTTCTCCAAACTTACCTCATTATCTTGAAATTCACAATACAAGTGATTGATGCCGTAGGCAAAATTTCTAACACAAGCATATGTGTTATTCCAACCATCTTGGCAATGACAAGCAGCGTCCTTTGTACATTCTGCTAGACGGTCTGATGGTTGCCACATTGTACATTCAGGCTTAAAGGTTTCTAAATTACCCTCGCCATAATGACGCACTAGCATACCACGGTTGTAGGAACGATCTTGCAAAGCATTATAATATGGTGCATTTGTGAGGAAAGCCTGCAATGATTGGCCATCCATTAGAGGATCCACTGGTATGTTGGACCATTCCAGAATAGTGGGCAACAAATCAATAAGTAGAGCAGCCGCTGTTACATTTATTCCTTGTCTAATCGTGGGCCCTCGTATTATTAGAGGTATCTTAGCATCTGTTTCATAAGGCTGTCGTTTATCAAACGGCATGGCAAATTGTCCAACATGATAACCATTGTCGGACGTATAGATCACATATGTGTTGTCCAGTTCCCCAGAGTCGTTTAATTTTTTTATAACATTCCCGACAAGTTCATCTACGGCCAGCAGAGACTCCCAGCGTTTTCGGAAATATGAATCCATGAGATTGAGGGTATTATCTGGTATGGGTTTTGATGATGCTACCAGCCAATGCTTTTCTGAAAAAGACGTATACGTAGTCATTTGCAGAATTTTTTAATTTATTTACCCTTTACCTTTATTCACAACATTGTAGCTCGGAGTTCTCGGGGCGTTAGTGCCAGCAAAGGCATTTCGATGTCGTTCAGCAGGTGTATAGGGAGCATGGGGTGCGGGAGGTGCGATCATGGCAAAAAATGGCTGATCGGTTGTCAACTTTGAGTGGGTATCCAGAAAGTTAATTATTTTATCGCGTAACAAATCCGTGAGATAGATGTCAGTGTAATTAATGTTGCGATCATTTTCTCTCAAAGTATAATTGTAGTAGCGTGAATTGCCATGAAGTCCATGGAACTCCTGCCATCCGGGTGGCACTTCCACACCATTATATTGATTCAGATACTTTCCTCCGTAGAAGGTGCGATAACCCACACCACTCAAAAAAGTGGCTATGGTACGCTTTTCACTGTTTGAGCGCCAGTGATGTCCATAGCAGCCACCGCTGACCGAATTGTTATAAGTGTGGTGATTTTGGGGATATTTTCCAGTTAGGAGACTAGCCCGAGCGGGGCAGCATAAAGGCGAAGAAGTGTACTAACGGAGAATGAAAGAAAGTCATTATTTCGTTTAAATATCCCATGCTTACGGCATTCTCAAATGTAGCGCCTCTATCTGCAATGAGTTCCTTAACATTTTGCATAGGATCCAGGCCTTGAAGGATGACATCTTGATCATCCGTGAGTATAATCAAGACATTTGGACGTTTGGTAGGCGTACCATAAGTTGCCAACAAAGGGCTTAGCATCAGAAGAACAAAATAAACAATGATCCACATTGTCAACCGCATACCATTGGCCCAACTGGTAAAATCTCAACTGACAAACTGTGATAGCGAATTGCAAGATCACAGATGTGTGACAACTTAACTACACATACAAACATCGAAACAAACCAATACAATTCTAACTCGTAATTCGTTCATTTATTTGGTTTACGCGTCGTCGGCAATAACATTGAATGCCGGGATTGAAGCGATAAACAAAAGTAAATACAGTACGCAATCATATACACAAAAGTATATATATATATATGAATATATACATATAAAATAATTGTGTTAATAAAAACTCAGGCGGCATGCAGTTGTTCCATTGGAAGGTACACTAAAGTGTTTTGTTGCATGAATCCTTACGCTTGCGGCAATTTTTGCTGTGCAAAAAAGAAATGTCCAAATAACAAATTTTGTAATGGAAGACTAAAGCTTTGACTAAAGCTAAAGGAATGAAACACACTTTTTTGCTAAAGCGGATGAGAAAATACTAGTTCATAAACTACTAGATTATCATCTACTAAAAACTGTGCTGGTATATTGATATTAATATGCATTTTAACTGGTTTCGCAACCCGAATGGCAGAAATGACTCAATTTGTAACGGCCGAGGAGATAATTCTAATCGCGAATAGAGTCAACGAGCTCAGGTGTTTCTTTTTTCATATTTCCTAAGAGGTATAGAGAATTTGAATACAATTCATTGGATTGACATACGGTTGACGTCTTTTATCTGTCTATTGTACATGGACAAAGAAAAAAAAAAACACTCGGGGTAACAGAAGTCAACTTAGCAGTTACTTTATTCGATAAGATGCCAAAAATTCAATGGGCAACACGTACATTATATGAAAAAGGTCACTGATGTTTCTACGTATTGTATAATTGGCCTATATGCATGATTATAATTTAGTATGTATCGTATTTAAAATTTGCCTTCAGAATGCAATCTATGTACATATATAAGCCCCCTGCTCATAGTAGAGATATCTAATTTCAAACTTTTCACAGACAAGCCTGAAAATCCTTTGAAAATAAATGTTTGTTTCGCAAAAATTTTAAATGCTTGAAATGACTAAAAACAAATTTTCTTGTATCCCTTGAAAGGGATATATGAAAGTAGTAACTAGAAAAAGAGATTTTTAAATCAGAGGATTAAGTGTATCGCATTTTAAAAGACTCGAGATATCTGATGATACAAAATCGTTTTTCTCTATATTGACATTAGAAAGTTTTGAGGATTTCTTATGGGTCTTGAGTTTTGGATCTTCTATTATAGCCATTGGATAAATTTAGATGCCTCTGATTTACAAACAGATTTAAGAGTTTTTTTTTATTTATTTCTTCAAAAAGCTCGCACTAAAACAACGAGAATATATGAAGAGATGACAAAAGGTACGAATTTTCGAAACAAAAAAGAGTCAAACAAAAAAATAAGCTAAATCATTATAAGCGGCGTTCGTTGATAATGGTTCCAAATGCCTTTTTTTTCATTAAGCAATGTAAAACTTCTCTTTCTTCCCGTTCGAAACAATGTCTATTATCTCAAAATATATATAAAAATATTTGGTTAACTAAGTGGAAGCACAATTTTATGTTATGTTAAATTTTTGATTTCGATTTTCGCATAAATAATTAAAAAAAAAAAATAATAATAATAATAATAAGGCGTAGCTGGGTTTTTAAATTAGGAGCATTGAATAAATTTAATACGTCTGGGTGGCTATAGCTTCCCAGGAAGAAGTTACTGCTACGGCAATGACGCTTGGTAATAATTTCAAACTGAGTGAAAATAATGTGCGGATATTTTATATAAGTCTTCAAAATACATTGCTAGTGAGTTTGAATAAGTGTTAATTGTTTTTAGATGGCAATTAACTTCGGGTTTGAGGAACTACTCAGAACGGTGACGGCAAATAGCGTTCATTGGGTCGATTTTTAACTAACTCTTAAGATGTAAATGTACACGCACATGAAATATATGAAAATGTTTGTATTTATTTTAATGGGCTTTATAAATATGTCATAAACGTATGTTTCTGATTATCTATCAGTGGTCTAAATCAATTATAATGATTTTTGTTATAAATATTAATTATAATTTTTTTTGAGTTGCATAACAAAAGTTAAAAATAATAATTAAAAATTATTAATATGTTGAAAATCAAAAACTAATATTAAAAATTATTAATATAAAAATTACTCATAACCGTTACGCTACGGTGGTACAGAATGAACTCCATGGAATGGAGTTCAACCCCATTTATTTGGGTTACTAACAGTGAAATTCTGTCGTTAAGTCATGTAGGTACCATTTCCTAAAATTTTCCCAATTTCTTAAAACCCAAATGTGAATATATTTTCTTCTTCTTAAACTTCATATTTTGAAACTCCTTTAATTATTACAACAAGCAAGTTGTTTACACATACAAACCTTTTACGTTTCTATCCTTATTTTAGGTGTTAAAAATAAAATACAATTTTCAATTGTTTTGGCATGTTTCGATAGTTGTATCCTTTATTTAACATTCGATTTTAGGTTTATCATTATTTTGTATATGCATTTGCATTTTTTTCATTCCTTCTTCCGGCGTTTGTATTAAAATGTTATGCTAATGAGAGCAATAGCCAGTGTAAAGATCTTCCCAGGGACGGTAAAATCCTTGTTTTCTCATACAATGACGCTCTCTTACCAATAAATTTGCAATTGATTTTGGATTTATCTAAATTTTGTCGATTTATGATATTTTTGTGTGAATTTCAAGTACAAAAAAAAAAAAAAGACACAATTCTTCCGCCTACCAAAGGCGGTGTGAGCGTCTTTGGAAAGAATGAACCAATTGTTTTCTTAAGAGCTTGATTGATTTCATGACTCCAATGTTTTGCATTGGTTTCTTTAAATCTGACGAAGTATTTTCTTTTATCACAAATATTGTTATGACTACAAAAAGTGGTTTTGTCGACGATGGCAACACTCAACTCATTTTCATTTGTTTATTAGTTGGTGGTTTGCCCTTGGACGTCCGGTTTCTGGTGTGAAAATGTTTCAAGTGTTCAACTGGATATTTGTATTTTTATGCCTTATGTCGTTTTATGCCTTATGTCGTTATTTCAAATGCATTTAAGATTTGTTTTAGATTCTACAGGAATGTTGCCACAAGAGTTGCTATTAAAAATATGTTCTAGTACTCACAATTAAGCGCAAAATTCAAACAATATTCATAGTTTAAATATCCTAAGTATTTTGTGTTTAATATGTACTCTTAATCAGCTCTCACAAGTAAGAACTTTTGACAGGAGTTAGGTGGTTACACAACGTTGAAAGGGGCACATTTTGTTCGAATAAATATGTTTTAGTTGCCAATATAGTGATCAAGATCAAGCAGCTAACTGACTACACAGTTGGGCGTTATACTCAACCAATATCGTTATTATCACAAATGTGTTCGTTACATTTCTTTTAGACTGATAATTCTATCACATCTCGATTGTCGTTTTATTCACCACTGCACAACATGTGAAGCTGCTATTAAATATCCATTATTTCTTGCATTTTGTAATAAGCTTGTTCACTTGAAAAATATTTGTATTATATTATCGATCTAGAATTACTTCTCTGTGAATCTTGTTGCACAAAACCTCTCCATATTGTACGGGCACAATTTCAATATGAAAACATTTTGGGGAGAATTTGTTTGGAAATACTTTTTAACTTTTTTTAACACGCCATAGTGGCAAATGCTAGAATCACTAATATAGAAACCAACATTTTCACGTGAACGAACTTAGATGTAATGTTTTGCGTGAAGCATAGCTAAAATGAGATACTTAATTTCAGAATCTTATTTAAATTTTCGGAATTTATTGCTGCACTAAACTATTACAAGTTCTCATAGTGCCGCAACAGGGCGAAATTTCATTTACAGAGTTTTTTTTCATACCGATTCATAGAATTAAAAATACCATATCATTACAATTTTTTAAGACTATCAAAATTTCTTATTTTGCTTGAATTTTTTGATGCTTTGCTAAATCATAATCATGAAAAGTTCTGCGTATTACAATGTAAGATGTATATTATCTTTTGATGTTCCTAACGTAGAAACGTATAAAACGAAACGAATTAGTGATTAATGCGAGGTGATTTTTTCACCTAGAATTAAAGTCGGCAAAATAGTTTTTTTTTAGAAATTTTATGTGATCTATTTCTCCCCATTTGATACGGAGATGGGAAAAATGTTCTAGATGGTTTTTGCTTCAATTTTTTTATGGGTTTGAAAATATAAAAATTTGCTCACTTACATTACGACTGATTTTTTCCAAATAAAATATAATGAAAACTAAGGAACACCTAAATACAATTGTAAGCTTATAGAGATGAGATATATACTAATATTTCGGTTAAAAGGACATAAAAAAAATGTGCAAATGCAGAAAATTTCGGGACTCATTCTGTGAAAGTTAAAAACCTAAGCTCTTATATTGCATGTATTCCTTTCCTTTCATTGTTTTATTTTAAATTTTGACTAGGACAGAAGAATTACAAGATGTGGATCGGAGGAAATATTTATATATTTATTATGGATAACTTTGGCTAACCCGGCAATATACCGAAAGTATTACTAATAGTTTTTATTTCAGATCCAAAAAGCAGAAATAACCGCTTTTATAAATATCAATGGTCAATATTTATTCGAATTTTATTTGCAGCGTCTGTATTTTTCTAATGAGGATAGATTTTGTTTAGTCTGTAGCTCTTTTCTATCGGCGCTGTGTAACAACCCATTTCTCCTCGAAAAACAAGAACAATATATAGAATTTATATTTCAATATCCTACTGTCAAATGACAAAGGATGCGAAAGTTGGGAGGGAAATAATTGAAGATATTGTTTTCTCGTTTTTCATACCTCAAAGTACATAAATATGTTAGCTTTTGTTGATTACTAAACTTGATTTCTTAGTTCTGGTCCAAATTCGAACTTTTTTTACAGTTGGTGTCGTCTACTATTGCTGTTGCTGATTAAAATGAATTCTTAACTTCTAATTTTTATGTCTCAAATGTTTAGAGTGAGTTTTTATTTGTTTTTTTTTTTATTTGTGTATTACAAAGGGCGGACCATTTAAAAACAATGGTCCCGCCGATTTTACTCCGTTTACTGCAACTTACTGTAAACTTCTTAGGACTACAACCACAACGTCGACGTCGTTCGCCATCGGTATTCCCTCACGTAAACTAAGTGCGGGTGAGTGAATACAGTGGACGCACGGTATGTCAATGTGCGAGCGTATACTCTACAACTATGGTTATCACTACGTCGGATACTACTATTGTTACTAAGGACTACAAATGAATTTACAAAATTTAAGACATAGATATTTGTTGAATGTATTTGCGATGATCTCGGCATCTCTATCAAAAATTATATGGATTGTAAGAACACAGTGTTTAACGCTTTTTACTTCATTTGGGAGAGTCATATATGCAAAATCGCACACACACACACACACACACACACACATACACGTATTAAGACTATGATCCTTGAACTGTCATAGGCAAAGTATAACTGTAAAGGTATAACTTCTATGATATCGTTATCCTTTAAAACATTGACTTTGACCTAAATATATGCATGTATGCATGCATGCATGTGCACATCCGCCACTAGGCCATTTGCAGCACAACTATTTCCAGGACATTTCAGCATACACGAACTCTCTTTTAGCTTTATCTCTTTCTTTCGCTTTTGGCTCTCGCTTTACATATACATTCAAAATGAAGACTGTGAAAATCATCAGAGTTATGATTGTATTAGTTTGCATTTCGTAAAATATTTCGTTCTCATTTCGAGAATTTTGAAAAGGAAGAAAAACAAAAACACCGTTGTACTTGTACAAATAAGTAAGATAAAACAATACATCCGTATATTAATTACATATACATAACATACATACATATAAATTAGCCCTACATAGATTACTTTAATATTACTATGGATATTTAAATATTCCTATATATATTAATTATTCCAATATTTACAAAATTTGATTTGCAGTGCCCGAATTACAGATTTATTTTTAGGCGACTGCTACAAAAGACAAAATTTTCATCAAAGCCGTTGGAACAAGTATCCAACGCTCACTTGATCTTACAACAATTAGAGTTCAAATTTCATGGTGGTGTGCGAAAGAGACACTCTAAATCGAAAGAGTTCTCCGGGACAGGGTTCATTGTTAAATTTTCAATAATTTTAAAATATTGATTTCAGTTATTAAATTTGTTTTTGATAGAAGTTGTGTTTCTCTTCTTTTCTCAGAATACAAAAATGAATCACAGGATTTCTAAAGATTACACTGTGCCAAAAAATGTCCTCTTATGAATTTTGTTGGAAACTCAGTTCGATTTTACCGCCTAGATAATGAAGAACTCCGATCGTTTTTTTCTGCTAATGGTTTGGAGTTTTGTTTAATATTTTTCCAAAGCTCGCCTCAGCTTTTTGCAATAAAATGGACATTAAGACTCGCGTTCTTTCTTAACCTTGACCTCTTCTCCCAGAATTGTGGTGATTTCGCCCTGCATAAAGGCCCATGGTATGGTAGAGTTGGCCAAAGGACAACGATCACCACTAGGACAATAGACCTCATTGCCAAGACCCTGGAAAGTGAAATGAAGAAAGAATTAGTAAAATAAAATTGAAAATAGCATTTATTATACGTTATTTGGCGTTGAAATATGTACAGCATCGGTACACAACAAGTTAACTATTCATGTTTACATAAGAACGAATGATAAAACAAGCAAATATTAAATGTTTCCGATAGTTTAATGTTTAGATGCAGAACGGAATAGTTTCAAATCAATATTTCCTTCTCAACGTCCAATAATTCAATATTTCATTATTTGTATTCAAGATGATAAATGCTCAAACAATATATTTAATGAATTTCCTTCAAATTCAGAGCAAGGGAGGAAGTTCTTGATTAATGCAATAACCACGAATATTTTCCCAATATTCTACTCCACTGAACATACTATTATCCTACGAAAATTAGACTATGCTAACTTATACATTTTCTCCCTTCAATTGCCCATACAAGTTATTAAATATTTACAATTTTTATGCAGTTGAAAGCGGTTGAAATCAAGAAACCAAGAAACTGCAAAATCGTATTAATTAAGGGATCAAACTATTTTTTCTTTCATTTCACATATCAAATAGGCTTTAAAAATTACAATATTGTTAAATAAGTGAAATGAAATTAAATGACAAAAAAAATAGGAAAAATTATCTATTGAATGATTAGTTCTGTTGTCAGTTTCCATCCAGCACACTTGTTATTTAACAATACTACATCTATTGCCTACATTACAACCATTGACACAAATAGGTGACGGCTATCTATCCAGGTGTTTTATTCTATACTTCAATATTAAAATATGCAGGTGATATGATCATTATCTTATTCACATTTTCTTAAAATATTTGTTATAATTTTATTCAAATTAATACTCACATTTTGTCTCTTAATGCTCTCTCTGCTGCATGGGAAACAGAATTTATGATGATTCACCGAGGGACACTGTACAAAGTGCGTATCCTCAAGTCGTTCCTGGCAGAGTGTACATTTCAGTGTGGTATTTTGGGCTGCATTTGGAGGTGCGGTGGTACCCGGTGGTGCTGAGCCTGTACTTGTTAGCCCAGCCGTTTGTTGCCCTGATGCACTGTTGCCCGCAGGACCGGACGCCACATCTGGACCCGGCGCAGCTGAGGCTAGTGGGCCAGTTGTGGGTCCACTGCTAACACCAGCATTGTTCACTGCCGAACCGGGACCGACTGGTGCTGTGGGTGGTTGATTGCCCTGCACTTCGGAACTTGTAACTGTTGTGCTGGACACATGACGTGATCCGGACGAACGGCGGCCCGATGATGAACCAGCTTCAAAAATAGCAACACAGAAAAACAAATGAGCATTTTGTTTCTATTGCGAAAAGAATCGCTTACTCACCAGAACTATTCGGCGAATGTTGGCTACCCCTCGATGCCGTCCGTGGCGGTGGTGGTCCAGGTGGACTAGGTCCATTGCGTGGGCTTCCGGGTGGCAATGTCTCTGTAATTGACATTAAATTAGCCATCGGACTTTGTGCTAACTGTGTAACTGAAGAGGCTGTTGTTGATAATTGTGGCATAGATGGTGGTGCTATTGACTGTGGTGGAGGAGGTTGTGGCTGAGATGTTGGTATTGTTGGCGGCGTCGAATTGCCCAGTGAAACGGCCGGTAGCGGCATTGTTGGAAAGACTATAAAAATGCATACAGAGGAAATTTCCCCCGCCGCCAAGAAGGGAAAAAAGCAAACATTATACACAGTTCGTATAGTTACTATTTTTTGGTATAGTAGATGTTAAAGTGTTCAGAATGGATATACAGATATCCCAGCTTATCCCAAATCTGAACATTTCGTAACGTGCATTTAACAATACCGCAAGAAACTTTTAAACTGATACATGAGGTGCAGACCGAAACTTCTAATGCTTAGATCGGAGATGCAAAATGAGGATTTTGTGGCTTTTTGAATTATGAGAGCAGTTTGCAAAGCAATAAAGTGCGAAAAAGCTTGTTTGTCATTATTACAAAAGCTGGCAGATACTGATATCTAAAGGATGCAATCAAACTCGATATATTTTTTTTATAATTTTATTTCGTGCATTTGTTATCGCAGAGTAAAATTGGTTTCCTAGCTTCTCTGGAAAAATGTAGATCTTGCTTGATTGCTTGATCTTGATTTTATCAAAATCCTGTATTGGTGCAAGATTTGGATTTCCTAAACGAGGAAAATTCCTTACATACAAAATAGTCGTCCAATGAACTGTATATGATGTTAAATTTAACAGTTTAAAAATTAATCTTCTCTAATAAAATTCCAAAAAAAAAAACGTAACTACAACCAGAAGGCAAATTTATGCTGTGACTGAAATATAGTGCGTTTTGGTTTTGTTAATATAGATTTTTTCACTTTACGTTTCTTTAGTGTTTTAAATTTACCAGGTATACGTTACACACTAGCAGTGTGTGGAGTTTTCAAACAATTCAGAAAAAATTGACAGGTCTACCCGACTTTTCTCCCCTAAAATCAATGTTTCCATGTAACCAGAGTTGTATTTTTCGCATCGTATTTTTGTATAATATAAACTGTTGGCAGAGTTTTGGTGCCATTTGTTTTAAATATAAGAAAATAAAAGAGGGATTTGATCGAAGTGACAGAAAATTTGCATTAGATTGAGTGGAACAAAAAATATTGTTGTCCAGTGTTATTATAAGGATTTATAACGACTTTTTTTTAAATATAATTGCGAACCGTTAGTGAGCTGAACATAACCGAGTAAATGAATCACCAATGGAAAGGAAAATATCGGAATATCTTGTATTCTGATGAATGAATAGTTGAAAAACATAGCATGCTCCATTTCTGCATCTTCTGGTGTCGTTGTTAGTATACTATAGAATGTTTAATCTAAATTGTTGTCTAAATTTAGACGCATATCGGTCGTGTAATCATCGTATTGCTATTTGTATTACTGTGTGCCCGTCAGTGTGTATTTCAGTGTCGTTTTCGTCTCTGTCCTGATGTTGTTTTGTTTATTTTTCCTTGTTCCTCTTCATTTTGCCTTTCTGCAATCGTCGGCGTCGTTGTTGTCAATACGTTAGGGGTACGATGAATGTCTGGGTGTTTGTTATTGTGGCGGATGTAAAAACAAACAAAAAAACAGGGCTGAAGTAACGCGTCAACATCATCAAATCCACCGACGTTCATTCACCACACCAACACTGCCCAATTGTGTAGTAGTGTAACAACAGCAACTACTACGATACTCAGTAGTAGTCTGATACCCAAAGGCATTGTTGGTTGCCTCGCACAAAATCGATAGTAACATAACCAAAATAACCGACATCGGAATCAACATCTGCCCGTTGGCTTTCTTAAAGAATTATATTGTATTTGTACAAAAATGCGCTATAATTGTGAAATGATGCTACTTGGTATTATTTAAAATATATTTCAGATAAATCGATAAATCGAATTTTTGTCGTTAATGAAAATTTTTTAAATCAGACGTTAATTTGTTATTTATAATTTGCTGCTATTCGCAAATAGGATTGAAACTGTCAGGTTTACCCGACAAAGTAACCCGCAGTTAGAAAAGTATAAAAGAGCGTGATAAATAAAACAAACAAGGTAGCGAGGGAAACAGCAGCAGCGGTTGCATGTACATTAATTTTCAAAACTAACAATAAACAAAAACTTAAAATATTTCCACATTGATTAGTATTTATTAGCATCAAATATATACGTAAAACAGACTTGATATATCTATAGCTTTTTATTAGCTTTAATATTTCATATTGGAAAAATTTTAAATTTATTTTAAGTAACTGCATTTCAATTTCCTATTCACAAAATTGTACTTTTGGTAAAGCTTTGAATGCCGGTTATTATATGGGGTACTCGAATACCGTTGTACTTATCACTTTACAACTTTAATACGCTTAATTTTACATAAATGAGGTAACCCGGGGGTTACACTTTCAACAAATCGCTTGCAACCTTCAACACACTCATATTTTTTCACTAATACACTCACACATTTTCTAGTTGAACGCCGGTTGCTTACGATTTTTCCTTTCAACAACTGTTTCAACGAATAGTTCAACAAAACAGCTGATTGCGATAAATCGTGTGGTTTGTTTGTAAAATAAAGCGCGGTTTTTTGTGAAACTTAAAAATTGTTTGGCTTATCTGAAAGTATAATTTTATAAAATGAATAAGCAAGCAGATTTATTGCATTTTATAGAGTTTTATAGAAGCCGTGAAGCGTTGTGGAATATGAATTCGCCAATATACAGGCGAAATGATTTAAAAGTGAAGGCTTATGACGATATTGCGGCCGAATGCAAAATGTCCAACGAAGATGTGAAAAAGAAATTAACGCCGATGTTACTTTTTTAATTACTTTCCTTGCCGACGACATCTTCACAAATAAAGTTGTTCAACCGGTTGCGGGTTGCCTACGTCACAGCTGTCGATTTTGTCGAATTCTGACAAGTAGTATATGTGAAAGACGCTGCAACAAAAGTTGAAAGTGTAACCGCGGCGTAAGGTATATGTTCTGATAAAATATCTATTTGTGTATTCGTGTTAGCATCAGGAATGGCAACTTTAGCAAAATTTGAAATACAAAGCATTTCGGACTAAGAAACTAAACTAAAGTTAATTTTTTTTACCGAAAATGGGCTGTAATTTTGTCTAGAATCATGTTATTTCGATGGCAGCGTGAATAAGATCCAAGCCTAAACTGATGTTGAGACGTGTTCAAAATAATTTACTGAAGATTTGAAAGAAGTTTCTACCGTTTGATTAATAATATTTCATTTTAATTAATTTATAATTGTTAATAATTATTTATGACAACCTCTAAATTAGCCCCAATGATTAGTCTCGCTAATCACTAGAGAAACACGTATATTGAACGTGTCCCTTTTGGTACACTTTTCGAAAGATATGCAACTCACTTTTGCCTTCTCTGTTTTCTTGTGTTAGAAATATTTTAAAAACTAACGTGTGCAACAATAAATACTCAACTTTTGAGCGTACAAATTAAAAACGAGAATTATTTGATCATTTGCCGGGCATACTAGTGTGGCAAAAGTGTATGCGTATGTGTGTGTATGTGTATGGGCACGTGTGTGTATGAGTATGTATGTGCATGTGTGTGTATTTTTTATATTTATTTATACTATATACCTATATTATGTTTGTTTGTTTATGAATATGCACATATGTATGTGTTATTATTTTTATTTTTACTCATGTGACGACAACACGATATGGGCCTTTCGGGATTTTGGGTTGTTAAGGCAGTGTTAAGATATATATCGAGCTTTTTTGTTTTTATTCGTTCCTAAATGACATGGAAAAGGGGGGAGGTAGTCCGGGAATATGTTAGAAATATAGAAACTAGCGGTTTCGGAGGATGAGACGTGAGGTGAGTGAAGGCAAGTGAGTATGCAGTTGTTGTTAAACATCTGAATGTCGTTCACTTAGCGGGCTCACTGGCTGACTGAACACTCGAGCAGCACTGCAACATGATTTTCATTCAACTAAGTGCGACGAATACGTCACTTTTATACCGAATGCTACCAGGCAATAATGGCAATAATGATGATGATGGTATTGGTCTCGCCTCAGTTAGTTGTACTTGTATGACTGGCTGACGGACTGGCTGGCATGCAAACGTACATGTACAACAATACAATACAAGTTCATTTTTTCCTCGCCTTCAGCGTTGTCCTCTCCCCGATTCACATAGTGACGACTACGGCGACGACAACGACAATGATTACGAAGAACACTGAAAATCGTCTGAGGGTACGTTGAGATGCAAACCGAGGAACGGTAGCTGGCTAAAATGCAAACGGATGCTTGGAAATTATGAGGCTTGTCTTCGTATTTTTGGCATACATATTTGCAATGTTTTTACTTTTTTATTATTATTGTGATTTGAAAAACACCACCACACATACGCATTGTTAGCGTGGTCGGTCATACAAACATACACATGTACACGCGTGTCAATGATGGCAGCAAATGCATCATAATTAATGTCTACATACTAATATTTACGTCTGTATATAATAAATGCATATGCAAGTGTATATATACAGCAGTTACATGTGACGTACACTCATAATAATTACGCTTTAATCATTACCAGAGTGGTTATCTGTAGCCCTCCACCGAAAAATTGACTCTTGGGTATTTTCTGTTGCAGGACGTATGATTTGCATTTCCGTTACAAATGAAAGAATCTACAGTATCGCCTAATAGTTTTTTTATGTTCCTTTAGAAATTGCATCATGTGTCTTTTCGCAGTAATCTATTTTATGTCGACTATGTTTTTCGACATTTCACTTTTCTCATAACAATATAGATGAAATTTTAAAGACACTTTTCGTCTGCAATATGAATAATTCACTATTGAGCCAAACAAATTATACGAAAATACTGTTCATGCTCTTTAAAGTTACTGAGATGGAAATATGTGTACCGACAAAAATATATTTTAACGTAGAGAATCATACAAATTATCAGATAAATTTGAAATCAGAAAATTTGAAAAAACATTTTACAAATCGAGAAAATCATTTCGATTTCATTTTATTTAATTAATCAACAAGAAAATCAGTGATCAGAAAATCCTCTTTAAAGTGTTTAAATTGTTTTTCGTGCTGACCCCCGTTTTAAAAAAATATGACAAGTAAACAACCAAAGCAAATATAAATAGGTAGTAGAAAAACTTTTAACAATAGCAATGTGCCATATCGTCTCACAAAAATTTTACATTCATCGTTTTGAATGACTTGTTGGACTTCTAACGCTTTATAGAAAAGTGTTTGGAATGTTTTTTTAGGAAGTATAAGAGATTTCGCATGGCACACGGTACTTAAATTTAATACAGCGGGCTACCAACGTTTCTCTCTTTTGAATTTCAACATTTATATAGGTATAATATGTTTTTCGAAAAAGAAGATTTCTAAGACTGTCGCGGAAACACCGTGTTTTGAGATTTCATTCTCGCTGTTGTATAATGTAATACATGTGTATAGTTGCCGGATTGGAGAAATTATTTGATCCGTTTTTCGCCAACCAAACTCTGTTTACAGTTTCGACCACCCTATACACTTACTTACTTACTGCGCTCTTATTTAGACATCTGTATTATCATTTATATTCCTGCCATAATAGCTGTCAAACAACGTGTTTTGCATTTATCTACTACTAATTGCTAGATTTTGAAATAAGCTGCCGCTGACTGCTATTGTCGTTTATATCAGGTAAAGCAACAGTATGCATGTGCATGTCAGTACCTCCGGTAGCAGGGAACTGTATAAATCTCATGAATATCCAAGTAGTCATTCGTCGGCAAACCAGTTCTATTTCATTCTCAAAAGTGGTTATCCGTCATCAGTAGCATTACTTTTTATTTCAAAATGAAAATGAGAAATAACGAAAATAACGTCAACAACGCCAGTGTCCGTTTGTCGCCGGTTAATCACGTTTAGACCGTTTATCGACGCACTACCTCCCCCAGCACCGCCGTGTGTCACGTCCTTCAATCTATCGATTCTTTAAAGGTCCCCTGACACGTTCATCAACCATACGATTACTATTTCGAGCTGGACACTGGCGAGAACGTGTTTGGCATACATATACACTACCGCAACTAACTCATTACTAACGCTCACTGGCTGGCTGATTGTTTGCGAGACTATGTGATCAGAAAGCTAATGAAATCACGATAACTTCATACATACAGTCACATAACACGGTTTCCATACATACATATATGTGCACGACCCACCACATTGCACACACAATCTCATCGCATTCGAAATTATAGTCGATACAATCATTAAAGCAAACGCGTTGATGCCCTGAATTGTGATAACGATTCATTATTGTTGTTAATGTTGTTTCATTTGATTTCATTCCACAAATATTCGCAAAACAAACACCCTATACAAGTAAGAATCTTGTAGATTATAAAAGATACTGCGATACAAGTACGAAAGATCATTATTTTAATTATTTGAATGCAAACAACACGAGGCAGGACAGTTGCATCCATATGTATGCGATTAAGAAAGCAATGGAGGTGTTCTCCTACTCTACTCTAAGTAACAGAATACAAATGAATTAAACAATCTTGGGTATTTATGAATACCCAATCTTCACGGCAGTGTTGCATTATCCGTAAAATATAGAGCACTTTGAAAAACTTTTGATCGAAGAGAATATAGCTATCTGGAACATTAATAAGTGTAAGTAAAAAATTAACTTGTCATGGGCGCCTTGAAGGAGTACATTGGCCTACTAAACTCATGTTGGTGTGATTGTTTTGAGTTTTTTCCTAAATGACGACGACGCTTAGAATATTCTTCTAATCAATTGTATTCTATTTGTTTTTAATACATCCATAATAAGAATATTCCACTTAAATAACGAAACTTCAAAAATACAGTCAAATCTTTGAGCAGAATTATTTCAGTCCTAAACATTACGCGAATATTCCAAATATGAAAATATGCTATGTTCTCGCCAAAATGTATGCTAGCATATGAAATGATTTCGTTCCGAATACGGCATATATTTTTATAAAATAAATATAAAATATTAGAATATTCTTAGAATTGTCTCGTTTCTCAGAAGCTGTAATATCGAATATATATATATATATATATGTGTGTGTGTGTGTATATATATATACATATATATCGTGTATATATATATGCATACATATACATACATATATATATATATATATGTAGTAAATGTACTTTTGCAACTAAAAGATAACGAACCATTGTACATCGACAAGATTGTGAAAATTTCAAAATCGAAGATAATTTTTGAGTAAGGTGAAGCAATATGTAAAGCATATTAGAAAAAGCTAAACTAATATGGATTTTTTAACAATTTTCTTGAATTTCTCAATAGGATCACAAATTTACAAAATCTCAACAAAAAAGTAGGAAAAATTTTAGAAGTCAATTCAATTTTTTAGAGTCAATTCGGGTGTAAACCCATGATAGCGGTTCGTTATTTTTCAACAAATAAGTTACACAGACTGGATAGTTTAACAGAATCGAAGTCCCCATTCGCATATTTGTTAGATTTCCTTTTTGGTGAGTTAGTTGTTGTCTGATTGTTCCGAAAAATTTACTCAGAAAGCCTAAAAAGCATTCGCTACGAAATAATAATAATTTTAAATAATGCTCATGAATGATTCGTCTTCGGTTCCATTCACAATTAACATCGCCCGTAGCTTTATCTCTAAGCAGATATTGTGAAAAACTGTCTAGTTTTTTCTAGACAATCTATATTTTGTATGCATGTTCTTATCATAATTTTCTGAAATTACCCTCAGAGAACACCGTGATTAGACAGAATCGTAATCACAATTCCGTCAATAATGCAAATAATTTTCACAATTCCTTGCGATCGCCATGTGGTAGACAAAAACTCCTTGATCTCCGATTGTCTGACAACACACATTTCGCACTTTTTCGTCAACGCCTCTCGCAAACGCATCATCCCACCCAAATGCTGTCACTAGATAACGCTTGTGTTGTTGCTGAGTTTATTTGTATGACTTGGCGATAAGATTCAACATTGCATTCGATAGAACAGCATTGTTATCATCGTCCATGCTGTACTCGTACGTACTTAGTAGATGTACGTAGAAATCTCTTGGGCACGGTGGTATTGAAGTTGATAAGATTCCTTTGGCCCGTTATCAGTTCAAATGCAAAATAAAAATAAAGAATATGCGCAAATATAAACAGTAATACGAGCGTTATTAGGTGTACTTGTACATTCGATTGTGTATACAGTAGATACAAGACTAGGTCTAGGAATACAAATGTGCACATAGCGGCATATCTATCTATCAGTTTCCATTTGGAACTAAGAGGTATCATGAGTAAATACCATTCGTAAATTAATATTAAAAGTAACGATAATTTGATAAAGCGCTTTCAACATCTATCAGCTGGTGGAGAGAGCAGCACCACCGCTGATAACAACTTATCAGTCAAACTTTCCGTTTGCGATAAGATAACAGGACTGTGGAAATGTCATTGGGAAGCTATAACTTAGTTGGCAAATGCAAGATTTCAAATACTTTTGTATTTATGCCAACGTCAAGGTGTCTTATCCCAATAGATGTCTTTTGTTAGAAATTTTTGCATGCTAAATGAATTTGCAGGCCTAAGTCCATAGCACGTAGATTCAACCTTAATGTGTGACATCACATTCCTGTTCTGATTTTAACCGGTTTACATTAACAGCCAACTTCACGTGCTTTTCGGTTTTTGAATGTATCATTGGCACGCAACACAACAGGAGAGAAAAAGAGAATAGGAAAAGCAAAGAGCAAGAGATTGAAGGGAGAGGGAGCAGGGCGCCGAGAGTATGACATCAAATCGTGGCAATTCTAAGGTTGGCATGTCTCTAGTATGGCTTCTTTTAGTAACGTGCAACACGAACGTTGATGAAATTTTTTATGCTTTCCAAATACATACAAAACTTGGCATGTTTCCCCGCCAACGTTGCATGCAGCAACGACCTACACTCCACACCATACTTCCCACCCCGTACATTTGGCGGATGCCTCTGAAAGTGCACCCGTCAAATCTAGTTCTGGTTCATGCTCTTCCTCAGGCTTTCACTGCGGAGAACTTGTTCCTTCTTATTGTGGCTTTGAGTGTGCAGTGCAGCATGGAACTCATACATGACGGTGTTCATAAATACATGCCCACTCTTAAAATACACATATTTTTAAGTGAAGCATATAGCATTTTCCAGCAAGAATGTTTAGTGCACCATTTTGTTTGCAATCTTGTCGTCATCGGTTACAGAACCAATTGTGTGGATACAGTGGTCCGAAATGTTTAGTTTCGTATTTAGAAGAATAAAGCTTGCCAAGACATCACGTCAAAAAAAAAATTACCATTTTCCATGATAGCGGATGATTATAATGGCTGATAATGATAAATTGTCAATGTTGCGGTACCGCAGCGGACTTTTGCGTACTTAATAATTATAATTCATTGTAGAATTATACAATAATCAACAAAGCAATAATTTATCATATTTAAATATTTTGTTGTTTGACAGTCTAAAATAAGTACAGGGTAAGATCCCATTATATTCCATGAAAGGACAGGGTAAAGCATTTTATGTTGTTAACTTTATGAGTAGTTGTCAATCGTATACGATGTCTTAATTAATATTTGATATCTGAAGCGCTCATAATCGAAAGTTTGACACCTACGGCAGTCTTGAACCTGGTTAGAGATTTAAACTAAGGGACGAACTATGGAAAATGCCTAGGTATTTGACAACCAATATTGTTGTTTCGACTTATCAATAACATGGTAATCAATTGACTGGTTTCATCTTTCTAAAAAACCGGGCCACACGCCAGATCATACTTTAAGTTCTCTATGACCGTTTTTGCAACCATTTCCATTTCCATTTTCAGGAACTTTAACTACTAAATTCATTGTTTTCTGATTTTACGGTATTTTGTTTAGCTCTGCGCGCGTTCTCAGCAGATACATTCAACTACAGTGTATACTTATGTAAAATCATACATACATAGGAAAACCAAGATGATTTTCTCGTTCGAATTCTTACGTTTAAAACATTGTTCTGTCCGCCTTCCTTCCGTAGCCCACAGAGGCAATGCACTACTTAAAAAGAAGAGTGCGCGCGCTATTCTCAGTATCTCTTTACACTTGTTTCTACCTACACTGAGGGCCAATTGTAAACTGGTGGAAGGAATTATCTCAAAACTGAGAAGAGACCGATGTATGTGTATGTATTTGGATAGTAGTAGTTGGACTCATGTTTAACAGCGAAAAATTGAAAAACTGGTTTGGAGACAAAGCTTGAGAAGAATGGGGCACAACATGTATAAAACTCGTTTTCGGTTGTGTGATGTGGTGTAGGTAGGGGCGGTCGGCAAGTACTCAGCTCAGCTACTGTTGTTAAATATTTTGGCACGTTAGCGAAGTTTTGTCCATTGCGCATGACATTTGTCATGGCTTACTGAACTGGTTGGTCTGGGGTTAGTTCATTGCTATGTATACACATTAATGGAGGTAAAACACACATGCAAGCTAACGAACACTAATATACGTGTATGAGAGCTATTGCTATTGATGATATGTGTATAGTAGCGGTGGTACAACACCACTTCAAAGGATAACCGTTACAATTATGAGCCCTTGGTATACACACAGTCGAGCGACGATGAAAGCTTTCCCCATTTGCTGGAGAGTCGGCTCGGTGCCAAATGTAACTTGGCAATACATTGTGGTATACACAAAATAGAGTGTGACAACTGGGGAACATTCACGGGGGTTCTTGTTGGATATTGCACGCTTTTTGATATGGAGGGAATTACAAGATAACCTGAAACAAGATTTCACAGAAAGGTATTATACAAAAGTTCAGCTTATCTTATCTCGCAATGTTTGGCGATAAGACAAAGAGAACAGATTTCTTATCGAAGCAATAAAAAGATGTCGCGCAAATTTAAAATCGTTGAGCCAACCAACATCTGATAACCCCCGGATGAAAGGAAGACCTCTCACATTTATTACATTAGTATTAGCACCAACAATTATGGCAACAACAACAATTACAGACAACGAAGGCGTTATAATGTAGGAAGCAATAGAGGGAGGACATATCCTTCGACCATACTTACCGCCTGGTTTAAAAGTTGACGCGTCGAACGATGGTGCTCTTACGGGCTGATGCTTGTCACGCAGCCCTGTGGGTCTCTCCGAAACGAACGATACGGCGGCCGGCAAAGATTCGCCTCTGGTTAGGGGTGGACGTGATGCCGGATCATCGATGGCTGCCCGCTTTATGCCTGACGGTCCGCTACCATCTGTCTGGGAATGATCATCTTCCTCAGATGGTGACCTTTTAATATTTACCGACAATGCGGGCGGCACAGGTCCTCCAACTTGGGCAGGATTTATCGACAAACCGGCTGCGGAGGCTGCTGCTGCCATGGCTCTGCTCGACAAGGACGTGTGGTGGGGAGCCATGTGTGAAATGCGTACTGGCCTTACGCCGGCATCATGTGTTTCCATTTTCACTGGAAAGTCCATTAGCGTTGTCTGTGGTGGACCAATTCGTTGGGCGGGATAAGCATGATGATGCTGCTGTTGACCTACCACGCCCACGCTTATTGGAGCCCCACTACGATGTTGTCCGTGTGACTGAGGCTGCACGGAGGACTGTTGGACCTCACCGTTCTCGTGGCCACGCTTTGCAGCTTGATGCAGACGCTTCATTTGCCTCGCCGCATCCAAGACCAATTCGATGCGATCTGCCCCCTCATAGTTGACACAGCCCCGGCAAACGGCTTCAGAGAAGTCACTGATCATAGCCCAAGGCATGCGAGGCAGATCGCACAAATAGCAGTGTTGACGTTTTGTTTGTAGCGACATGATTAGACCCGGGCACAAAGGGTTGGAGGCGATAAAAGCGTGTCTAATCGTTCTCTTTTTGTATTTGCTTTTTGAAGGTTTGCACAAAGGGGTTGAAATTTTTGTTTTTGCAGAGCTGATCTCTGGTATACACTCGCGACCTGTTCTCCTTTTCGAAATCTAGGTAGCTACACCAGTCAACAATTATACACAGCTGCTATACATACATAAATTTTCCGAAGGATTCTTCCTGGTCGCACGGAAGAATAGTTAATTTGTTGTTTATTGCTATAGGAACTTCACCTCACTTTAGTTTTTATTTTTTTTTTTTTTTTTTCTCTGTTTCACACACTGCACTATAGACTGGGAAATTGGGACCCTTTTTATTGCAATTCCATTTTTAATTATTCCTTTTATCGTTACTTTTGTTTTTTAGTTTCGCATGTGTAGTCGGGTCTTACTTTCTGCTTAGGTAGGCTTAAATAATCTTAAGGTTCATCATGCTGCTCTTGTCCCCTGCGAACGAACGTCGTCTCCGCAAACACTCCGTATACATCACAACTGCACTCGCGTATCGTCGCTTACGAACTAACACAATCCATGAGGCCGTTGTCCGTTATAAGACCGTGCTGCCGCCGACCATCTGATGTACGTACGTTTAGCGTATAACAGTCGTCGTATGTTCTTCTTCTCCTCTATTGTCCTTTATTGATTTTTGTGTATTTAGCAAAAGGAAATCGAAGGAAGCTCAAGTGCTCGACGTAAATTGCATGGAGAATGGGATTTTACGCGGAGGCTTCCTTGTGCGACCACAAAGTCAGAGTTCATCTCTTATTATTTAAACCATTCACCAAAAGCGACATTCCACTCACTTTGTTATTTTATTTCTATTATCATAGAAAAATTATGATTATTGTTCGAGTTCTGATTTCAAGTGTGTATAATTCGGTTCACTAGCTAAGTTAGTTCACTTCGTAGACGTTATACATATCACTCTTCCAATGAGAAAATTTTAAATGACACAACAACCGACCGACCGACGAGCTCTCGCCACCTTTTAGATCCGACAGTCTGCAAACGAATAAAACGGAATACAGACGAACGCAATGAATCACTCTCGCGGCTATTGTCGCTCGTATTTTTGTATACCATTCACAACAAATGCACACGTCTCTGACGTCTCTTTGGTTGTTACTCTCTTGCGCTTCATCCATCACCAACGATATTCTCACACAACAACAATGTCGACGTATACAACAACTTGCAGTATGTGGTGGCTTGTCGTTTTATCATAGGTACATACGTATTGCATGATTGCTGCTGTTTGATATTGTGTGAGTGTGCACAGGCAGTATAGCCCAATCGTCATGTACGACAAGTCACAGAGCGTGGAATGCGCATGGCAAAGTACAGTTTTGTTGTACAGTGGGTCGAAAGCTTAATTTATGAATGTATTCAAATGCCGAATAAGATTTTAAATGAATCTTAATCGTTAAGACTTTCACAAATTTTGTTTTATATTGGCTTATGCTTTCATTGAGCGTCTAAGTACGTCTAGCGTGGTTGAAGCAATTCGAACGCAACGAACAAAGTTGTTTTATCTATCCCGAAAAGTGAAATTAATCTTTCTCAGCTGCGTGAGAAGTAGGATTATCTAGGTAAATGCACTTATTTCCATGACGAAATGTCATATAATATTCAAAATTTGACTGTACCTTTAAATAAACCACTTCTTGTAGCTATAATAGAATTAAAGCGGAATCCGACTCGAATTTGATTTGGTTTAACAGTTGGGATCTGCAATCAGTGATTTGGATTAACAAGTTCTTACTGGAAATCTACCCCATTCGTTTTGTAAATGTATTTTTGAGAAAGAACTGTAGAACAGTATTCAATACCTTGCAACATATATTTTCAAATATGAATCTAATTGCCACAAATAATAAATAAATATAAATATAAATGAATTAAATAAATAAATTCGATTATTTAAAAAAATAAGAAGATCCGGATATTTATACCCTCGCTAGTTTGAAGCATACACAATATTTAACCATACTTATTAAAAATAATTTATATATGTATGTATGTGTAAGAAAATGTGTTATCAATTTAAATTTTATGCTGATGAGGACCAACATTTTGGTATCAAAATTGTTACTTAAAAAGTTTATATATTTTAATATTAAAAGCATAATAATGTTCTATATAGAATATTCTGTATCCAAAAATTAATATATTACATATTTTCATAAAAACATTGTCTAATCAGTATAACTACTTTAATATAAAATAGTTTAGTAGTAATGGACTGCATTATATAATGAGAACCACACAATGTATATTTCTTACTATTCATTAGTTTATTTAAATTTTCCATCACTTGGTTTTCTCTTTAAAGTTTTCTCTCATTTCTCTTAACAGCTGCAATGGAATTCAAAGAATTTTAATTGGCTCTATTATCAATATGATCCACTGTGCATTCAATAAGACGAATGACGGTTTCTTGTATGTGACGTCACAATAGTACAACTAGGAAACGTTTGGATTGTACATTTGCTAAAACTTTACATGTGTATATAATATAAAACACACATACACACCCTTACGAACAATCGTACTATGTTTATATGCATGTATGCCGAATAGTAAGTGAGAAGCGTTCTTTCGTAAATTGTAGCTGGATAATTGGTATGGGATTTCATTAAGCCATGGTTGTGACAAGGGAATGCAAATAAAATACAACGGGGTAAAATAACATGGCGTCATTAAAATCAACAAATATATTCGTTTTTTACCTTATCTCTTTATAATTCTAGAAGGTATTTTGGACACTTATCATGACATCTTTTTGGAGAATGTTAATTTCCCCCCTTCCCTTTTACGCCTGTGCTTTGATTCTAAGTAGATACATACCGCACTGAGAGAGCCATGTGTCTGGAAATGTATATGTAATATAATTTATTTGGATACAAAATAAAAAAAGAATACAACCAAACAAGTTTTACTGTAGTTGTCCGTCCCACAATTGGCTGTCTGTGGCAGAATACAAATAAGTGTGATACTGCGTGGAAATGTATGTTCTTACGTTCGTTTGTGCCGAGACGCGTCATAATCGCACCAATACATGCAAGCGGAAGTGAAAAAAGAACCGATAAAGAAACAAAAATGTAAACATACCGAATGAGCGGACGAGCAGGCAGGCAACCGACAACAAAAACACAGCGTGTTCACCAGAGGAAATGATGAGCAAGAACACCAAGTGCTATCAAGAAGTAACGTATGCGTGTGTGTGTGTTGCGTGTGATTTTTTTTTGTATTCATACTGAAATGTGCTGTAATATCGTACGTGGTGGATGGGCGAAAGAGAACAAAACACGAACAGTTTTAATGACAAAGTAAACAAAAATAAAAAACACTAGCTCACACACAGACACAACATATTCTCATAGTTCACACAGTTACTCACACCCATCCGATACTCTCACTGCTCGCGCACATTTTCGTATATGACGAATAGTTGGCGAGTGAGTGATGTAGAGAAAAAATCGCAAAAATAGTATAAAGAAAAAAGGGAAAACACACAGAAAACAAAACAAAACGATAGTAAGAGGCACAGGCGAGGCAAAAGCATGTAAGCAGATACAATTGTGGAATAAGAAGAAGAGCTGAAGCAGAGCAATAAAAACATGAACTGGAATGTGGTTATGTGTATTATGCCAGCAGACCTAATGCAAAATTCCTACTCGCGGTCTTTCTTGTTCTTGTCGTAGCTGGTTATGATGTTTATGGTCGAACGGGACGGTAGGAGAGACACAGTTTGTTGTATATTGGATTATTGCCAAGTGATGTTTCTCTACTTGTTTTCTACACACACATGCAGAAAAACCTAGTATAAATGTATATTATTGCTGAATAGGTGTGTTCGCCTGAATGTCTGTATGTGTATCAGCACGCCGTATACATAGTGGTAATAATTACGTGAAAAAATACGCCGTATTCTAAACAATTTAATGTGATGCGATGATAATGCCTGATTGCCGGTCAAGGGGAATCTAAAATGTGAGCTATCACAGGGTAGGTTGATCAAAAGCAGAACCTGTTGATCGTCTACGTTTCGAAAGTTTTGGATTATCCTAAAGTTATTTTTTTGATTTCAGTTAAAATTGAAAATTGGTTTTACTCAATTTGAATACAATTTCGTTTATTTGGACATGGTTTCCACAATTTGAAAATTATTTCTTTAGTTCGAATACGGTTTTATTTCATCCAAATATCTTATCTATATTTTTACATACATATGTATATACAGGGAGTCCGTTGGGAAGGTCTACTACTTTGTTTGTTTATAATTTTTAATTAAATGAAAGAGAATGGATCTTATATTGATAAATGTTTTATTTAATGTCGGCAATTATGAATGGCATACAATATCAGATAAATGTCCGCCTCTGTTAGCCTCACAAATGCGATCCCTTTTGAGCACATTTTTCATTACATTCTCACACATTTCACGCGGTATTTCATTAACGAATATTTTGTTTGAGTTGCTTAAGCGTTTCTGGTTTGTTTGCATAAACCTTGCTTTTCAGATATCCCCACAAAAAGAAGTCCGGAGCAGTCAAATCAAACAACCGTGGAGGCCAATCAACATCACCATTTCTTGAAATAAGTTGTAGAAAGAGGTCTCGCAGTAATTCCATTGTAATCCTGGCTGTATGCGATGTGGCACCGTCTTGTTGACACCACATGTTAATCAAGTCCAAAGCATGCAGTTGTGGCGTTAAAAACTTTTCAATCATATCAAGATATCACTCCCCATTGACAGTTACCGTTACGCCTTTTTCAGTTTCAAAGAAGTTAGGTCCAATGATTCCTCCTGACCAAATTGCACACCAGACTGCCACTTGTAATGGATATAATGGTGACTGTTGAATAATTTGAGGGTTTTCCATTGCCCAGAACCAACTATTCTGTTTATTAACATATCCATTCAAATGAAAATGTGCCTCGTCACTCATTATGATTTTTTCATGAAAATCGGGATTGTCATGCACGAGCTGTAACATCCTATTGACATATGTAAAAACAAAACAAATGCAAATTCTTGTGCAAAATTGTGGCCAAAATTGTTCTTTGAAGACCAGACTCCTGAGCACGGCGTCGAATTGAAGTTGATGGATTGTTCCGAAAACTTTATTGAGTAGCAGTAATTGGCCTTATCAGCTACAGACCTTCTTTCTTCGAAATCATTCACTGCACGATAAATAGTGCGTCTTGTTGGCACGTTGTTTCTTCCAAAAATTGTACGTAACTTTCTCATCGTCACAGTAATCGATGCTTGATTTTGATAAAATGTTTTAACGATTGAAACACGTTGGTTTATTGAATATTTTTCCATAATAAATTCGACAAGTCTCTACTCACGACTGCCAAATATGAACTGTTAAGACTAATGTTCACCAAAATGGCGCAAAACAAAATAGTACACCTTCCCGACGGACACCCTGTATTACGTTATGACTGGAGAAGAGCTATACACAACATAAACAGCACACAGCTAAAAGTGACCATATCCCATGAACTCAAGCTATGAATATAAACCTATGGCTACTGGAAGGGAAGGAAATACGTCCTTTGAAAAATAAATGTTGCCACGAATTCTTAAAATTATGGACTAATCGTCACAAAACGTTTTGTGACTATAGACTAGGAAATTGTTATGGTTAAGTTATTAGGTTATGACGTGCAGGGCACAGCTCACAACATGCAAGTCATGAATGAATATCATCATCATGAACTGTTAACTGAAATAACATTCCAAACACTCTAATGGACAAATTCCTGAAAATCAACACTGCATTCTTGACTGAATGGGGCTACATTAGAGAAAGACTCAAAGAAAACCATAAAACCATGCATATTGAACGAAAAAAAAATTGCTGAAGCAACTTCGGTGAAATTGAATTCGAGAGTTGAAATGGTATCGAAAACATTTTCTAGTTCCTTAATTTGTTTTCCAATGATTTTATACATACATACATATGTCAATAATAACGGCCCGTAAGCCTCTAATCTTTGTCGAAAATTTTCACGAGCCGCAGTACATTTATCCAATTAATGAGATATGAGTCGAAAGGCCAACTTGTCGTTTAGATGAGCATGAAATCGTTTAACTTCTCTTTAAAATGTTAGCTGGGAGTAATAAGTATGACACAACAACGGTACTTTATTAGAAGCGTAATAAACTTGAAAAGAAAATATGCTAGGATCGCCTGCGAGAGTTACTATATACATTATATCAAGGACGAAAAACTATTTTGCCCTTGGAAGTTTTTATATTATTTTTGATAACTTCTGAACCATTAAAGATATCATCAAAGAGTTTAGTGGGTAGACGTATGGCTATTTTAGGTTCCCAACAAATAATCGACAATAATTTCGGTGTAATCACTCGTTTTGGGGATGACGATTGACCTCCGCGCAAAAACGATTTGATATCATTTGTCTGTTATGGAATTCGTCTTTAAATGTCAATATCCAAATCTATATAAATTGTTTTGAATAATGTATGTAATTGTTTTTTGTAACTTTCGACGCACAAATAATGATGTAAAATTGCATTCAAAACATAAATCAGATCAGACCACAATTGTTAACAGGATGTATGTTGAAAGTATGGTAAAGCTTAAAAAAAATATTGAAATGAATGAATGACACACAAATTATCAAGTGTTTAAGGCTAGCAAGTTTCGACAACTTTCGGGTACTAATAAGTGGACAAAAAGAAAAATAAATTGTTCTTATATCTGCATGGCAGATTTACGTGTACTTTTCATATGTAGCTAGGTTGGTTCGTCACTAGTGAAGTAGGAGCTATTTTCTTATTTTACTAAACAAATTACAGTTTCATATTTATATGTATTTAAACAAAACTGGGAATTACTAAAGTTGGTGGTGGACCTAATGCTGACCGAGAACACATTTTGCGTTTGCCTGTTATATGTATTTATGTAACCTATCTTCTCCGTTGTCTTCCAACGCTTGGGGAGGAAGCGGTACCTTGGCCACGCTATAAATGCTATGGCTTTTGTTGAAAATGATACCGACCATGTCCTTTGCAGTATTTTTCGTAATACTATTCCTATTACAATAATGTTCCCATAACGTGATCAGATGCCAATGAAATGCAACATAAGTGACTCAATTAATGGTTTCTGTGGAATTACCGAGCATGCAGTTTTGCTTTTTAATGAGAGCCGTTGTTATTTCATAAATAGCAATTCATCTACCACTCATGTATAAACCCATCGAAGGTCAGCAGTTCTACCTGGTCCCATAGCCTAAATAGAACTAAACACGCTACCGACGATTAAGTGAAAGCCGCAATTATTGGGGAAATCAGGGAGGGCGCGTCCAGCGGCGTCAATTTGCGTCTTCGTAGCTTACTCCAAGGACTTTCGTAACTTTCATTCGTTTTACTAAATATCGGAAAAAAACTTTCTATATGACAATTGGGAGAATTGCAAGCACTTCAATTGCAATAATTTTATGCAATAATTATATGCCTTTTTTGTATTTGTAATTTTCATGAAAATTTGTCAACTTTAGTCGTTCAAATGATATGTAGAGCTGGACTCTTATCCGACATTGAAAACACAATTCCCTAGAACAACTCATCATTATTATCTGGAAAATCGCTGTTTTTTACTTGTGGCTTCACAAGATGAACATTTCCTAGCTCTATGTTTTACTTAACCTCACGTCGTATGCAGACAGAATTAAAGATTAAAAATCTGTAGTAACATTTTAAAACAGTTAAATTCTAATTGGTTTCCCATATCCGTTACAACTGAATCGATGGGACCATGAGGCAGCCTGCCATAAACTTCCACCAAGAACTATACTCTTTGCAATATT
>JAHXMU010000006.1:2130228-2151095 GCA_019455685.1 Philornis downsi
AAAAAAAAAAAAAAAAAAAAAAAAAAAAAAAAAAAAAAAATTATAAATATTAATAATGGACACAACAGTGCTGAAGTGACTTGTGGCCGAGTCCACCGTCATGTTCAGCTATAAATGGACCCCAGCTCGCGCGGTATCTGGGGGGGATAGAGGCGTGGGAATAATAATAATAATAATAATAATAATAATAATAATATGTATGATTGTTTGTATGTGATATAATGTGTAGGTGATGATATGTATGTATATGTATTATAAATTTTTAAATTCTATTGGTGGTAATATATTAAATTTACTTATTAAATTACATAATCTTTATATATATAATTCTACTGTACGGACGTTGTCATTGAACTGCTCCTAAACGACTGGACCGCTTTGCATAAATTTTTGTATATGCGTCTGGGTGGTGCCCGGGATGGTTTAGATTTACAAATCGGTCCAATTGGACAAAGGGGCGTGGTACCTCCCATACAAACAAAAAATTAAAAATCAATTATTTCTGCTCCTGCTTATGGTATTTGAACAAAATTTGGTGCGTAGGCTTGGTGTACATATCTTAAGTGCTACTGCAAATATGGGCGGGATTGGACAATGGGGAGTGGTACCTCCTATACAAGCCACAAATTAAAAAGCAAATATTTCTGCTCCTGCTAGGCAAAGCAACGTTTGCCGGGTCGGCTAGTATATTATAATTTATTTAAATTTTTAATCGTTATTATTATTGAATTAATAATAATAAAGCAAAATAGCAATGTCAAAAGCGCCAACTGTGCTGGAAACCTGTCTAAAGTGACCTTAAAATATTCCCAAATTTCTAATTCGTCTTTCTATTCTATTAAAATCAATTTTGTCTAATTATTATCTACAGACATTAAAAAGTGCTTTTAATGAAGCAGAAACTGATTACAATATTTGAGAGTTGTGGCAAATTTTAAAATCACTAGTCGATTTAACGTAGAGTAGTCCCAAGAAGAAAATGCTTTCTTTTATGGACCTGCTCATTGTATTTTCATGAGGGTGGTTGGTGCCCGGCCCGTGTCATGATGGTTATCAAAATCAAGTGTTTATGTGTATAAAATTGGTGCGTTACTGAATGTCAAAGACCGGAATTATAAAAATTGAGGTGTGAATTTCCTATGGAGAGTAGACAAGCGATAAGATGGAACCATGGAATCACTAAACTTGGAAAAGTACATTCCCATTGCAAAGTAGGTCTTTTTTGGGATTAGGATACCATCGCCCAGGTCGTCGGTTGAAGCTAGAATAATGAAAGTTGCTCTGTACATTCTCTTTGCTGATCAAGTTTGCAAAAAGTAGACAGTTCTTAATAATTGTCTCCTTAAAGGGTAAAAATGTAATAAAATTGGAATGAAAACCGGTCAAAGTTAAAATTAAGAATATCCGTGTAATCGTTATCCTTAAAGATTTGGAGTACGGCAACGATGTTTTTCTTTTTTATTAGTAAAAACAAGAAATAAAATGGAGAAAACATGGCACTCTCATCAAAAACAAATGACAAAACTAGGGGATAGTATAAGGAGTTTGCACTCATCACACATTTTAAATGTAGGCTAAAAAAGAAGGCGAACGTGTGGTACCTTCGCACATTATATTATGTTTCACAAACAACGAAAAGGGGCACCAAACTGATTGATTTTTTGAATACTATAAAATATGTCAATACTACCCCTTCTGGCATTTAGAAACAGTCTCAACAAATTTGATTTTATTTAAAGAAAAATTTAAATCAGACATACAAAATTACGTTCAGTTGTTAGACGTTTACATGATTTACATAGGTTCAATTCTATTGACTCTGTTCCAACTCTTGCTCTATCTCTCTATCTCTCTTTCGCTCAGTCGAAAAGTTACCGCTTCTAAATTAATTTGTGATTTCACAAACATTTGCAAAATTCTTTGGCTATACAAAATCACGCTGATTTACGTTCCTCTTACGGCTTAAAATCTTTCCACATACTATACAGATTTTTAACGGCTCTTGTTAAAAATGCCATAAATGACCTCGACTTTGTGCTTAAGACTACCCACATTTCCTTCTAGACCTTCATTTTTTTCTCTTTTTTGATTTTCGTCTTTTTTGTACTCATCAAAATTTGTACACTTTGTGCTCTATTAAGGTTTACAATGCAAGTCTTTCGCTTTCACTAAAGAGTTGTTTCTCTATTCAATTTTGTTAAACCCTTTCTGTATGGGGAATTTTATACATATTTGTACGGACCTACATAAATTTATGTATTTCTATATTTCTATTTATTCAAAATATGTTGTGTGGCTGTTTTGTTGTCTTGTAGCAACTATGCGGTGGTCTCACTTTGTGAGGTCTAATAAAAAATGTTGGATTACATTCCCTTTTTTATGGGGGAAGGGAAAGCATACACAAAAAGGCGAAAGGTATTTTGCTACGCCCAAAGGGTTTTTTTTTCGAGATTTATTTTTCATAAGCCGTAGGTAGGAGATGGAGCCTTTGTTCTTTGTTGTAAATATGTAGATTAAATGTAAATATTTGTGGTTAGAATGAATGAGATTGTGTTTTACATATATATATATATATTTACATATATATAAATATATATATGTACATATATATATATACATATATATATATATACATATATATATATATACATATATATGTATACTATATGTGTCTACCATAAAAAAGATATTCTAATGTGTACAAATAGTATTGGAAATGATAAAAATTTCCATTATAATAACTACTTTGATAATTCATATTTATTCCTTTTCTAAACTAACAAAATGAATGAAAACTATAGACGGGCTATTCCAAGCAGTTGTAAATTGGAATTGGAATTGGCAATATAATCTGATAGGCTGTATTATGCAAATGGTGACAAATTTTTAAATCACTAGTCAATTTAACGCAGAGTAGTCCCAAGAAGGAAATATTTTCTTTTATGGATGTGTTCACTATATTTTCGTAAGAATGGATGGTGTCCCGCTCGTGGTATGATTTTTACTAAGCATTTATGTTTATAAAATTGGTGCGTTACTGTAGACAGGCTATTCAAAGCACTTGTAAATTACATTTGCTTTCAGTTAGATAAAAATTACGAAATTGGCAATATACTCTTATGGGCTGTATTATACGCTAGTGTTTAGATTTGGCCTGGACCAATCAGGTGCCTATGTTAGACACGTACAGATTGGGATGTACAGCGGCGGCAACCAACCAAATATTCACACTGATATTTTGTACGGAAAGTACAACTAAGTTTTCGCTGTTCTTTTTTATTAGAAATTTACTTTAACTTTATTACGAAAACATGTTTGCAAACGATTCATTGAAAGTATTGCCCATCGTTAGCTACTACTTTTTTCCATCTTTCTGGTAAAGCTCGAATTCCGTCATGATAAAACTGTTCATCTTTTGAGGTTATCCACGAATATAGCCATTCCTTGATATCGTCATATTCTCGCGCAGAGCTCAGCTCAATCGTATTAACTGAAGTCGATACCGATTCCCAGTGAGAGGTTTGCTTGGTTCCACTAGCTCGTAATAAATAACACCGACCTGATCACACCAAATATAGAGCATAACCTTCGCATTGTCAATATTCAGCCGAGGCGACGACGTAGAAGAATGACTGGGTAGCCCCCATGACTTTCTTTTTTTTGGATCGCTGTAATGAATCCATTTTTCATCACCCCTTTTCTTCATGCTAAAGCAGTTGTTCACAGGCGAAAAACAATACTCAACGTCCCCTGACTTCAACTCATAAGGAAGCCAAGTTCCTTGCTTTTGAATTATTCCCAATGCATGCAATTGCTTGGAAATGGCTTGGCGGCTAACTCCTAATACTGAAGCAAGCTCTACTTGGGTTTGACACGGATCCCCATCAAGCAATGCCGTCAATTCAGTGTTTTGAAAAGTTTTTCGTCTTCCTTCACGCGAATGGTCGTCAACCAATCTCGACACGTTGTATCACTTGGAGCAGCATCTCCGTAAACGTTTTGAAGCTGTCGATGAGCTTTAGCCGCCATTTTCTTCGATTGACAGAAGAAAATCAATACTTCGCGCATATGACGATTATTTGGTACAAAATCATACATACTCGTATTCACACAACCAAAAGAATATGACGTCAAAAAAAATCGCTATTTTGTCGAGGCGGTATGCTTACCATATGTCTAAGCTTGGCTCGTGAGGTTTAAGTTATGGCAGAACCGACTAGCATTTACTGCTGGCGCCATCTATTGGCAAACTTAGTTGTGCATCTAATATAAACTTTCCATATGTGCGCATAACATAAAATAGAAGAATACTAACCGCCTCTCTAAAATTGCCAACTCTCGAATTTCTTTTTTGGAACGAAAATACACATCAAAAAGTATAGACGCTTCTCCATAAACAAGCTAAAATGCAAATGCTGTACCGCGATGCTATTCTGTTGCACAAATATGTTGTCTCTTTTCTGTAATAATTTTTATATTACATTTGTTTAAATTGTCATTAATTGAAATTTATATCGCTGGTTATGCAATTGTGGCAAACCGGTGTTTAAAGCCTTAATAAACTCAGCAATCTATTAATTTTAATGTGTCTGATTCAACCCACGAAACTCATTACACATCCGCCTTCCAATGGTCGTACTTAGTTATCTGATATAGTTTCAACACAAACACAAAGAGGTAGTTTGTGGCGATAAATGGCTTAACAGGATAACAGGAATATATAGTATTTTTTAGTAGTTATTACACCCAATTATACGAAAATATAAACATTGAAATTTTTTAGCTACGTTTCAAACATTGTGTATAATTAATTGTGTGTATTAAAATCAAAGTGTGAGAAGAAATATTTGCTCCTTACAATTAAATAAATATAGTTGTACTGCTATTGAAAAAAGCAACGATTGATTAAACAATCAACCACGTGCTTAGTTAAAAGCCAATTATTAGGAAAACTGATATTACTAATCTCTTTCGTCCTAAAATTTCTACAAGACTAGAGAAAGAGTGAAGACATTTCATCTTCACAAGTTGCCAAGCACTTCCTCTAGCGTGCAGAGTGTATAAATAGCTGACTTTTTGGAATACCGATTTAAGTTTCATTCGAAAAATATGTTTTTTCAAAAACTCTGTTTTCAGATATTCGATTTAGTAACACACAGTTATAACCATATCAGACAGCTGATATAGATATAACAACAATAAATCCGTTTTTTTTTTTTTTTGCATCATAATGAAGGTTTTATTTAGCATAATTAGAATGATCTGATTTAGGCCAAATATGTACCGTTTTTTCGATGAATGGTTGTCATTTTTCCGAGATGTTACTGCAGCCCTCTTAAGCATCGAGAAGGAAGCAGCGAAAATGGGTCTGGTGGTAAACGAGGACAAAACAAAGTTATTGTCTGTAGTCTACCCGTTTGGGACGCTGTGTGAACGTTGACAACTATAGTTTTGAAGTGGTGGAAGAATTCATCTACCTTGGTTCCGCTGTAAACAAAACGAATGATGTCAGCTTGGAGACAAAGATGTTATTATGGGCTAAGCAAGCGATTCAATGATAAAGCCCTCTCTTGACACACAACAACAAATCCGACTGCACCAGACGTTGGATCAACCTGTGTTGTTATATGGCACAGAATCCTGGGTTATAACACAGGCGGATGAATCAGTACTGGCAGTTTTCGAGGAGAAAAATACTCTGGAAAATATATGGACCTATCATCGTTAACGGAGAGTATCGGTGTCGCATGAACAATGAGCTGTATGAGCTATATGCCGACATCGACGTGGTTAAACGCGTTAATGTACAGCGATTGTGTTGGCTGGGTCATGTTGTGCGGATGGACCCAAATGCTCCGGCACGGAAAGTTTTCGACAACGAACTCGATGGACGGCGCAGAAAATGGCGACCAAAGCTCAGTTGGAAAACGCAGGCTTTTGAAATACTATTGAAACTTGTGACGAATTAGAGGGGAAGCGCAAAAGATCGAAGCGCTTGGAAATATTTTCTATGGTCGGCGTATAGTAGATAAGTATGTCTATTCCAGTCACCACCTAAGAAGAAGAAAAAGTTGTCATTTTGATGATAATGCTATTATGCCTCTCTCAATGAAACACTCGTTGCACAGGGTTCTTTTAAAGCGAGCTTTTTGTCAGCGATGCTATTGTCCACAAACAGGAAGAGGTCGTAATCAGTTGTAGCCAAATCCGATTTCTTCCTTCAGACGGTTCAATTGTTGATAGTACAGGTTCAAATTAAGAGCTTGGAAGCAGCTTTTAGTATACCAATCCCATTAAACATAGAACAAAACCTTTCTAATTATCACTTCTGCCTTGGCCACCGTTTGACCCAGCTCACCGCTATTCGGTAAAGACCGTTTTCACTGGACGTTATCATAAGTGTTACACTTTGTCTCGCTAGTCAACATCACATTCAGAAATGGCGAATGGAAATTCGATATTTTGTGGAATGTTTCGCTTCCGAGAAAACGAAACATTGCTTACAAGACAATCGAACTTGACGATTTCCACTATTCTATCAATATTTTCAAAAATTGAAATTTCAAACGCGTGATGCATTTTTGAGATCAAAACTACATAAAACGGAATCGACGAATAGAAAATTGCGTTTTATTGGCTGTTAATAAGTTTTTGACATCAAAGTTACCAAAAACGGAATCGATGAAACGAAAATTGCGCTTATTGGCTGTTAGTGTATCAGTGTCATAAAAACTATTCATATTTTCAGCCGCTGGCTGGCTTGAGTTTTCGCCTTTATCGTAGAGAAACCGAAAGCTGCTGATGTCCATCCTCGAGACGCACTTAAACAGGTAATTACATATCTGTCGGAGTAGTTTTTTGGGCACGAATTTTTATATTTCTAACGCCATCTAGATAGAGTAAGGCGATCGCACTTATGCGCTTAATTGGGAAAATATTGGGTTTTTAATACAGCTAATAATTTTCTTTACAAAAAATTAAATTTCTTTTTAACAATTTCATTCTTTTTAAAGAAAAGCTGCATGCATATACATTTTACTGAGAAATTTGTTATAACTTTCGAAATATGTGCAGTTTTGATATGGCGCTCAGAAGACCGCCGTTTAAAAAAGTTGCTAAAACTTGTGAACTACATTGGAAATACTACATTGAAATAAGTTGGAATGAGAATTGCATGCAAACATGCATTAAAATAAGTGAAATTATAATAATGATTAAATTCGTCCTTGTCCTTACCCAAGGCCACCGTAAGTATAATAATTTTTTATAACAAAATGGAATTTCCTTTAAGGAAAATCTCATTACATTGTTTACACTCATTCTATTTTGAGACCTAATGGGGGATGCTGTATAGTTGCAATTCCGGACGTCGGTTTGGGAAGCTTCTATTTGACTTGTCGGTTACCTAACTGCTCCGGCGTCTTCGGCCCTTGAAACTTTCTCAAAGAACAAGCGTTTTTGGTGACAACACCCACCATTTTGTAATCGTTGTTGTGATGTAAGTATTTTTGACAATGCTAACAGAGCACATCTGTTTTTCATATTGTGAAATTTTCTTCTTTATAAAAATCAAAATGTTAAATTTTAATTTTTGTTATTTAAATTAAATAACATCGCTTTTTCAATGCAAACCAAAAGGTTATATGGTTGATTAACAGGTAAATTTCAAATTTAAATTGTTATGTCGTTTTGAATCGTTTACTATACCAACGGCATACCAACATTTTCCCAAATTCATCGAGAACCCAAACCTTTCTCTTCTCTAATCTCGATTTTTTCAATTTGTCTGTCAATGGCTAACAAAAATTCTTCCCCTGCCTCCCCATGGCTCACAAACTGAGGTACAAGACTTAACAAAAAGAAGTGTCAATTCGCTTAGAATTCTAGTGTACCAGGTGTTAAAAGCGCTCTTACATGCTATGATTATTCATGAATAGCAGCTTTGAGGCTGCAGTCTTTCTTTTTTCTTCATTGGTCCTCAACCCTAAGTAAACTTTAGAGGCATTTTTTTCGTTTTTTGTTTTTGAAGAAAGTAAAACTTTTTGCTTGCTTTTCCATCCCCAACTATGTATAACTTCGACTGTCTTTCTTCATTCCTTCTTTCAGACGGCTGTCATGATGGTATTCTAAACTTTTCCTTAAAACAAAATTTTGTGAGTTGAAGTGCACAGTCGGTGCACTTTAGATCTTACTAAGAGCAGTCCATACGTAGTGGCAAAGCAACAGTTTACATTTTATTTTTGAAGAAATTTGTAAAATAGCTAAACTCTGTTTGTAGAAGAGACAAGAAAAACATGTCTTTGAATGTGCAAAGAATGTTGTCTAAATAACAGGCAGTTGTTCTTTTTGTCCTGGGAGAGAAGTGGCCCAAAGATAGAGAACACGAGCGAATGTTTTGCGAAATGTGTTTATTTAGGACACGGATAGCATGAACGAAACTAAATACATTTATTTATTTATTTATTTATTTACACAAAATGATGTGAGGTCTCAACAACGAATTTAAAAACCATTTCTTTCACACATACCAAAGTACACAACAGCATAGAGCATGTGTGAGTGGCGTTGAAAGAGGCCTGACTGAGAGGGGAGGCAAAAGTGTCAGCTACACGGCCACCGGAAAGGGAAGTAGTCGGAAACTGTATTTTGTTTTTTCTGTTAAACTAGTAGTTTCCCTATCAGACGCTGGCAAAATACCACACCAACACGTTGATATGTGTTTTTGGTTGTTTGCTATGTAACAAAAGATATCCGCACGTTTCATATTACGTTTTTCCATTATTTCGGCTAAATCGCCCTCTAAACATTTGGTGAATTATTAATTATGTTCATATGATAAATGCGTCTATATATATATATATACATAAATGTGTGTGTGTGTGTGTGTGAGGGCAGAACAAAAGCTTACTAGTAAACAAACATAAACTTGACGTTTCCAATGATATCGTTAAGCCTAATTACAGACGTCTGTCAAAATAAAGTGTGGACGTCACAGTTTCAGTGTAACATCACAACAAACATTATCTTGGATGATCCGCACTGTTCCTCCAAAACTGCTAGTGGTTATGAGCCACTTAAGAACACGCACGCTTTACCAACTCTCGAGTGCGTAACGTGGCGTCATTAGTCACTGTGGCGCCGCAGAACGTAAAATAATTTATATACTTAGAATATAATCAAGATTTCGGGACATTGGAGTGGATTATTGTTTAATTGCCAACTCAACCAACACTAACAAACATTATTATGGGCGCCGCTCCACCCGCTCGTTAACTTTATTACCTTCAAAAATGCTGCCTACACTACTTCCTGGGCTCCCTTTCTCACAGCCCTGAGAAGAACTGCAACAAATTGTTATAATAATTTCAATGTGTATTTCAAATGACTTATTTCTCCTTTCTACCACCCTGATGGCTGGTAGTCATGGTGGGCTATTCGATCATCTGGCCACTGAAAAAATAGTAGCAATGGCAACTGAACTTAGGGAATGATTCTATTTCATTTCTGTTCATATTTTCCGCATTTTTGCTCTGGTTACAAATACAAAGCCCTTAATAGATTATGAATGAAAAAGCAAAAAGGATTGATGCTTTAGGGAAGTAGTCTAAGGAGGTATTACGAATTTATCGTCAACCATACAGTGAAGAATGAAAGTATGCATCACGCAGGAAGATATTCGACATTTAAGACATGTACAGTACAGTTGATAAGTAAGATAATATGGGAATAGGATGTTATGAGGAAAATCAAATGCACACTTCAGTTTCTGATTTGATTTTATAGTTTTATTTAGAAGCACTTTAGAAGTTTACCTGATTCATGTTCATAACAAACATTCATTTCGCACTTCGATTTGCTTTTTACCTGGTATGAAAAAAAGAAATAAACAATAAAATAACTCATAAACGGTGTAAACAAATGCTAGAAAAATATATGCTTAACCCTTGTCCTGCCGTAGTGGCCTTAAATTGTTCAACATTTATGTTTTTAAGTATTTTTACAGATACCCGAAAGAAAAATGCTATTTTTAAAACTCATTCCAATACAATAATTATTTGTAAAAACTACAAAAAGACTCTATGGAATGTACATTTTCATATAAATATATATTACGCAAAATTATACAAGGAATTTAGTACGCGATTCGACTTTTCAAATAGAGGGGATGAAGGCTAAATAATATAAAAACATATATAAAAAAATAAAGGTTTGTATTTCTTTGTAAGTATTTTGTATACCATTTTTACACAGTTCCACAGAAAATCATTGAAATATTATATGCAGCAGTTATTTTTAGATATGTTTACGCTTTTTATAAAAATATTTGGAAAATTGGAGATATTCTACATTAAAAGTTAGCTAAAGGAGATACTCCGAAAGTCATTGAAACGTTAAACCAAATTACTTTATATACAGTTTCGATTAATCTATCGTATTTGCCAACAATTAAGCATTAAATATGTTTCCTTGCGCTTGCTTTTTCCCCCCAAACAAAGACCAATTCTAATTCAATATAGTATAAACTTCACGTTTATGAACTATCTGTTAAATATCAACTCCTACTCACAACTGGCCATTGAAGTACGTCTACTTTTGCGGCATACTGTTCGCTTGCTAAACGATTGAAAATAGTGCTGACAATTCGTAGAAAAAAAGGGGAAAAGGACGTGTTTCAATGTGTGTATGTGACAGAGAGGCGGAATATAGAGATGGCAGGAGACACGAAAAAAAAGAAAGAAAAAACTTTGGAAACATTGAAGGTCTATTTATCTTATGTCTGCATAAATGTGTGCGTGATTCCATCTGTGCGCAATGACACACAAATATGAATACATAGTTTTTATGTGTGTAAGTACAAATTTTCTGTAAGTCAGTAACATAATCTGGGGATTTTCATGTTAACTCGTATTTCATGTTGACTGAAATATAACTTAAGACCATCATATGCTTGGGGGATTACAGCTTAGTATTTTGTTTTTCTTTTGCTTGTCTGCTCTGCTTTCCTCACATTCTCTAGTCTTTCCCTAATGCTTTTATTATTATTTATCATATTTATTTAGATTTTATTTTGTGTAGACGAATGTTCGGTGCGGTGCGCTATTGTAAAATTAACGATAAACGTTTAGCAACAAATTGCACATATTAAGTGTAATTGTTGAAGTTAATTAACATTTTCTGCAAATGACAGGAGCTCCAAAGTGAAAATGTCAGTTTTATGCAAATTAACTTCTGCTAGATTACATTACAAGCACTGAAGAAGATATTGTTCTGAATCGGGAGCATAGGAAATTAAATAGTGAATAGTTTTAAGTCGTAACATCACTATAACCCATACCTCATGGTTAAGAGACGACAGGGTAATAAGGTAGTATTTAAAAATTGTATCATATTGAAGTAAAAACTAATTAGACATGCTCGAAAACTAAATGCTTTCTTAAGCAAAGTGTGTTGGTCTAAGCATCGTATGATTTATATTAAATCATGTGTTAGTTAGCCACCTTAACGTATGAGTGATGATGATTTGATTAGCTATTACTAATAACGGGCTATCCTTTTTTCGGCTTCAGAAGTAAAGTTAATTAAAACACACATAAAGCTTTGATTTCGATGGAACTTTTTTTTCATTTTAATGCCTTCATCTTGGCATTATGTACGAAATACAATGTCATTTATATGACCGCCTCTAGATTGGTTTCGGCAGTAGATTCTTATAAGCACAGTTCGGGCGGTATCACGACGATAACTTGACGAATATTGGTTTTCTCCATGCTCCAACGTTTGAGGATTATCTTTGACATAGCGCCAGACATCTTGTTGGCCAATTGGCGTCACCAAAACGTGAAATTACGCTTTCTGGAACTTCTCATGCAATAAAGCCAAAATCGTTCGGGTTGTGTGGCTCATGGCGCAGTCTTGTTGAAACCACTTATCGCCCTGTTCGTAATCTTCAATTGCAGGCCAAAAAAGTCGGTTATCATGCGGCCATAGCGCTCTGATTTGACGATGACCATTCCTCCAGTGTCATTTTTGAATATATATGGCCCAATGATACCTCCAGACCAAATAGTCACTTTTTCCGAATGCAATGGCTTTTCGACAATCACTTCTGGGTTCTTTGAGCCCCACATGTGACAATTTTGCTTGTTGTCTTAACCACCGAGTGAGAAATGAGCTTCATCAGTGAAGAAAATTTTGTTCGAAAAATCTGCATTTAAAGCCAGTTGCTATAGCACTCAATCACCATACTTGCGGCATTGTGAATAGTCAGTCGGCTTGAATTGTTGCGTGAGTTGGATGGACGTGCATCCAAAAAAAAATACGCCATAATGAGCCGTAAGATAGGCTCAATTGCTGAGAACCCCGTGGAATCGACAAATTCAGATTATCCACCACACTTTCACTAACAGAAGCGATATTTTGGGCATCGCCTTAATGTACAGGCCTGACCACATCTGTATCGCTTCCAGTTTCTTCAAATTTCTTTATAATCTTGCTAATTCCTTGCACAGTAGATCGATTATAACGACCATAATGACCCCGTAATGCACGAAAAGTGCCCACATTTGAATCACCGCTTTTATAGAAAGTTTTAACTATTTTTACACGTTCTTCGGTTGTTAAACGATCCATATTCGTAAATGGCAAACCTTTCACTAAATAAATAACACATGCATTTAACAGTCTTGCCAGACCGGCGGTTTCGAAACCACTAAATGGATAACTCTACACCATCACTGCAATTGAAAATCTAATAAGAGTGATTAAGAAAGTTAATTCAAAATATTTATCAACTTTGAAGAAAGAAATCTTCCATTTATTTGACTCAGCTCAGCTCAGTTCACACATGTAGTTGACGCCTGAAAGTAGTCTTTATGAACTACATTTAAATTAGTATTACTGGGATCGAAGCGGAATGCAAAAATATGTTTAAAAGCCGTAGACAAAATATTGTTTTCATAGTAGAGAGGAGGAAAATTAATTCTAAAATTATAATTTTATCGCTTGATGAGGTTTACACCCAATATTGTGCTGCTTAACTCTGCTGGTGATTAATGTCAGTTTGTATTACATTATGCGTAATAACAATTAAAAGCAGACTAAAAACCTGTAGTAAGGTGATCGTATGATAACACCTGCTGATAACGATGACAGCTGTAGAAAACAATAAAAATTATAAGCTAAAATTGTGTGTACGTGATTACTAAACTCACTTAAATTGTAATTTGTGTACAGTTTAATATAAAGTTCAATAGCAGCTGCTTTTGGAAGACATTTTGTTCAAATGTTACAAAAATATGGTCACTGTCGATATAGGTTTTTAAAGGGGCAGGCATCTTTCAATTCTTTTTTTTTTTCAACACATACTCAAATATGCAGTTTTGTTTTAATCATGGAGTGGTAAACGAATAAAGAGATTTAAGAAGAACTAATCCTCAATTATTGGCTTTCAATTCAAATTACTTATACGCTCCAGTTTCAATCTGTTTAGTAACTCATACGCTTCAGTTGGAATCGCATCGCATATCGAGGATCTTTCAATTCTTTTTTTTTAGCACACACATTGACTCAAATATGCAGCTTTGTTCCAATCATTGAATGGTAAACGAACAAAGAGATTTAAGAAGAACCAATTTTGAATTATTAGAAGTTTTAATATGTTTAGTAGCTTACAAGCTCCAGTTAGAATCGCATCGCACATCGAGGATATTTTATTTTTTTATTTAAACACACACAATAACTCAAATATGCAGTTTTACTGCAATCATGGAATGGTAAACGAACAAAGAGATTTAAGAAGAACTAATTTTGAATTATTAGGTATCAATTCAAATAACTTATACGCTTCAGTTTCAATATATTTAGTAACTCCCACGTTTCAGTTGGAATCGCATTGCATATCGAGGATCTTTCAATTCTTTTTTTTTTAACACATACTCAAATATGCAGCTTTCTTTTAATCATGGAGTGGTAAACGAACAAAGAGATTTAAGAAGAACTAATCCTCAATTATTAGGTATCAATTCAAATAACTTATACGCTCCAGTTTCAATCTGTTTAGTAACTCAATTCTTTTTTTTTTAACACACGCCATGACTCAAATATGCAATTTTGTTCCAATCATAGAATGGTAAACAAACAAAGAGATTAAAGATGGACTAATTTTGAATTATTAGAAATCAATTCATATAACTTAAATGCTTCAGTTTCAATGTGTTTAGTAACTCACACGCTTCAGTTTGAATATTTTAATCATTTATACTTGCGGCAGCATCAGATTTATATTAATTATGTACATTTTTATCCGTAAAATTGGTTCCATTACTTTGGTATATCATAGTTGAAATGCTGAAAACCCTTCTATTTTGGCTAATTATGATTCTCTAATGCTCTGCATATATCAAATACTATTGGACCAATTTTTGCTCTCTTCCTTTTGTTTCAGATATTCTCGAAGAGCACACAAATTTAATATGATTCCACGCTTAAGTTCTGACCATAATTATTCTAGAACAGCCAGAAACTGTTCATAAAATATAAAATTAGAATAATTTTTGTAGGACAAAGGTTGGCCGCAAATTTTGGTTTCAATCTAGCAGTTGCAACGGGGTTTTAACCCTTCAAATTCCGTTTGCAAGATACCATTAGCCACGTCCACCTGCCCTTCCGCATAGTATTTGAAAGTTTTGTAACCCCTTTAATTATTTCATATGCATTTATGAAATTGTAAGGCTTATTTTGAGTATTCGAAAATTTATGAATAAATCAATACTTATGATGTGTAAGTTTTGAAAATTCCTCTACATATTACTACTTTCCAAACGCAACTAGTCATATATCTGTCATATTTGCTATCAAAGCAAAATATGTGTAACTTCTAACGCAAACGGGCTAACGAATGAAACACTTTTTAGGCTCTTCCGAAATGTTGATAAAATGCGCATAATAATATTGAGAGGCGCTCCTACGATATTTTGTGTTTTATTTCTGAAAAGAAAATAACAACAAGAAAAAGTTAAAGCAACTTCTTTACCTGGTTATATTTATTTTTTCTGCATTTAGAATTGAATCTAATACCTATTCTACTCCTTTTTTTCCAATCCTCCTAGGATGTTAAACTTGGCCTGGGAAGTCTGGCGAGTCTCAAACTATTTTTTGGGAATATAAATTAAATCCAAATTCTTAGAAGTGTCCGTTTTTGACTTGGATCGTATGGTTGATAACAATAATTTGTTAATGAAATTTGTTTGCGAGAGCGTAAAAGTTTTCGGTGGACTCCAAAGTCATCAGGCATTTTTTATCCTAATTGTAGATGTTTTCCGGATTAGTTTTTCTGCGATCAGTATGACTTATACGTAGCATATTTTTCTCATAAACTTAATTTCATCAAAAACTTCGATTCAATTAAATGTCTAAATAAGTGCAAATAAGTTATTATGGTGATTATCTTAAGTTAAATTGTAAACTCTTACTGTACAACTCGATTTTAAAGCCAATATGGTGATAGGGCACCACCTCAGCTTAACATATAGGAAGAATACAAGGGCACCAAAATAAAATCTTAAGAATGACCACAGCGACCCCCAGGTATTTTAAGAACTCGAACATCCACAAAGATTTAAACGTGCCATTGGTGAAAACTAAGATCACGACAGCAAATTTGAGGAAGCTGGAATATCATCCAAATCCATTAGCCCGCAACATATTAAATGACAAAGGATACATTCGATTAAGAAGGAAGGGGACTTTTCTCAGCCGAACACTACAAGGATGAATGCAGATAACAGCAGTAACAGTAGAACATAACTTCTGGTCCAGCTATCCTTAGGCTTGATTAATTATTTGTTTTTAGCTTAAGATACGAGAACTTGTTGTTAGGAAATAAAAATTAGGAAATAAAAATAAATAATGAAAAAACAAAACAAAAAAATATATACGGCAAACATCATGTACAAGGAGCAGGGCTTTTTAACTGTAGATTCAAATTGAACAGCAGAAAAAAAAGATTTCCAATCTAATTCGCTTAAAAATGGATCATCTGATTAATATTAAGTATACGTATACAGATTACGTATACAGTTTGACTTAACCCAAAAACAAAAATTTTTCTTGAAGTCCATAAAAAGTAATTATAAAACAAACATTTTCTTGAATGTTATTTAGCAGTAGATATCTTAACTTTACTAACAGATTATTTCGGCATATTAGGAATATTGCAATAATCGTTACACACGTTTAATAGAAAATTAATACAAAATACTAAGCCAAATATACGGCCAACATCCTACATAAGGATCAAGGCTTTTTAGATATGGATTCAAATTGAACAACAAAAAAAAAAAAATTTCCAATCCAATTACAAGTTTTTTTTTTACGCTTAAAGATAGAAACTTGATTAATATAAAGTATGCGTACACAATATAGGTATACACTATATGTATAAAGATTGACCTAAATCGCAAAACAAAAATTTTTGTTAAAATCCATAAAAAGTAATTATAAAACAAACATTTTCTTGAGAAAAATGTTATTTAGGTCTACCTATAGATATCTTAACTTTATTCACAGATTATTCCGACATATTAGGAATATTATGATAAGCTTCACACACTTTTATTAGGAAACAAAATGATATTAAGGAGTTAATTTTTCAAATAACAATTAAAATAGAGTTCCCAAAACTAAAGCTTAAAAACTTTAAAATTGTACGCGAATCATTAAAAATTATATAGTTAACAGCTTGCTCTTGCTGCGCATTCATTGCAATTTAATGTTAACATTAATCATACTTGCACAGCGTCTTACGCCAAACATCTTAAACTGAACGCATCGAAATTTCTTTATTATTATACTAAATTTTAATTTATTATCATTTTTCACACACATTTTCCCTTAAACGTGTATTTTTAGGCGGTTCACATGCGTTTTTTATGCTAATGATGGTCCCGGTAAGCACAGCACGCATTTATACAACGTCACTATATTGGCCTTATAAGGTGGATCCCTTAACCACGGTGCCATGTAAAAAATTCCAAATTATTTCCAAAATATGCAAAAAAAGTAGAACGCAAGCTAGGCGGAAGTTGGGAGACAAAGTCAGGTGAGTAAAACTTACGAAGCATTTAATTTGAATACGCCTGCCATGCAATCCCCCCAACCACGACAACCGAAAAACTTTACAAACAGCTCAGCTGATCCAGCCTCAAACAGATTATGTTAACTTTTTCAACAATGAACATCCTTTGTTCTTTGTTATGCAAACCATGCAACAGTTTGAAAGAGAGAGAGAGAGAGAGAGAGAGAGAAATAAAGAGGTGGATACCCCAAAGTTAAACCTAAGTACTAAAGTTAAACTAAAACTGTATTTCGTTACTAAACTTAGTTGCCGAGAAGCACGAGCACAAGGCTAAATAAACATAAAAACTACCTCCACCCCAACCCACAAACTGTAAAAGATACAGTAAACACACTGCCTGCCACACTATGCCGACTGTGTGGCAACAACTGACGAGCATTGTGTTATTTTGAATAATATGTGCATTAAGGAAGAGAGATAGAAGCAACAGTCACTTCTTACAACATTAATAATTGCTGTCATTTTCTTATACGATTTTCCTCTTATACTTATACATTCATATGCACACAAACACTCGTGTAAAGTGCACGTAACAACAGACTTTCATACGTATTTACGTTACACTTTTTACAATATGAGATATTGTATTTTTGTATAATACAACAACTATTCTAACGTAATGTTAATGGTTTCTGGTGAAATTTTGTTTAGTATCGCAAATATGCCACTTGTACTCATGACTTCCAAAGGGCCCCATCTTTTGGCCTTATCATGGTCTTATTGTTTCTTTAGATATAAAGAGAAACTAAAACATGATGAAAGTGAGCATATTATATGAAGAGTTATTGTTGGTTTTTTGAGGGAGGGATACATGAATCGACATTAAAATATTGTAGTTAATATACTTGTAAGCGTAATGATATTATTAATTCGTGATTAAATGATTAACGAATTGAAATTCCCTTACAAATGCTTTGATAAAAGAGAAATTAATTCAATATAATGTGGTCAATTTTTAAAAGTACACATTTTTTTCAAAAGGAAATATTTGTTTGAAAGAGGTTAGTTTGCTGGAAATTTTTAACTTTTGTTTTAACGTGTCGAATGGCTAACATCAGCTTACACATAATATGAATTTCGACACTCTTTAAGAAAATTTAAGCGCCGTTTTTATCCTAACATTGATTATGAAAGAGCAATAAATAACATATCTGTGTCGAAACATCAGAATTATTTATTTATATATATCATGGAATCGGATAGCTATTTATTCCTTCATGATAATTTAATTAATTCCGATACGAAAAGAATACGGAGATTATGAGATGAGAGATATTGCCAATTTTGGCATATTTTTGATAAATTTTTTACGATCTCGATGGTAATGTTACTAATTCGGGTAAACGACTCTTCTCAAAGCTATATTTGTTTTCTTCCACTGGCGATAGCTACCAAGATATCAAGGGCACAGTGGGCATATTACAATACAATTGCTAACGCCTCACTGAGATAGCTAAGTAAAACTTGGGCTATCTAGAAAAAAGGGCTGACAATTTTGGTACTACAACAATTGTCAACCCTTTCTTCGCAGCCAGGAGATACCATACGCCAGTATAGAACATAATCCTCATTGGCGGAGGTGAGGCCTATCTTACCAAACCGGTGATGTGGTGATGATTTTTGAATCAACCACAACCCGCGTGATGGTCCCACTAGGGGGTCCTACACCAAATGATCAGGAGAGAACTCAGTCCCTGGGCTTCCTGATCCACAAGCTACATCCAAACCCAGCGGTTGGAGCTGCGTAGCAAAGCAAAAGGCAAATCTACTACTTTATACACCATACTTGACGGGATTAGTCGCTCTCTGGCAAAAGGGTACAGACTGGAAATTTTTGCATACCTGCAGACACGGAGACCCCAGGTAGATGGAACGGTCGGTGGGAAACTCCATACGCCTTCCGTTCGGCGATGGTGAATGACAACCACGAAATATAGACATAGGAAAACCCCATGCCTATCCATACTCCCCAAGAGATCAAAAAGATACAGATGAGAGATTTCTTATGTCAACTTTTATTAGACCAAGAATCTGTCAAATTTATTGTATTCATTTGTTCAAAACTGAATTCCGATCAATTAACTAATTGCTTTTAAAAAATGCCTTAATCGAAACTAAAAAAAAAATCTTATTGGAAAAAACAGCATAATGCGTTTCATATCTTTACAGTTTTGGATACCCTAAGTGTGATATTAAAACATTGCTTTCTGGCGTGAAAAATACAGCTCAAACTTAGCCATGGCTTTGATAGCGTTATGCCGACACTTCTCTGTCGAAAATTACGCTTTTTCGATGGTTTCCTGATTTTAAACAAAGAAAAATCCGAAAATTATTCTGGATAGTCTAAAAGTGGAATTCAAGGAGATAGCTGACATCCCAAAGATATCAATAAAAATTTGGGCATGTGAGAAATGTTAGCCAAATGGGCTAACATTTCGATTGCTAACAAAAACATGCACGGGCTAATGATGTTGAGCGCTATTTGAATTAGCTGCTAGGTTTAGTAAAAACAATTTTTTGTCGTTAGGTATGTGATAATAGACGAATCATAGGCGCACCCTAACCATTCTGAGTCGAACTAGCCGTCCTTTGCGTGGAAAGAACATGTCCCCCGTATTCTCCAGGTCTGACCCCGATTACTATTACCTGTTTGCAAATTTCTAAAGGATGCTCCAAGGAAAATAAATGGAATCAAATGACGAGGAAAACAGGTGTATTTTGACTTTCTTGCCAAACATCGTAATATTAGAAAAGTTTAGAACTTATTACAATATTTTTTCAAACAGCTTTAATGACTTTTCCAAAGTATTTTTTTAAGTTATCGTAAAAAGGCCCTGCTGTCATTTTTTTTTTTTTTGCGAAAAGCAAGATGTTCGGTGTACGTAATACAAACCAATTAAGCATCATTTATTAAGTTCCTTAATTAATTTATTTCCCACGATAATGCATTCGCTAAAAATTTGAGAAAGTTGCAGAAAAAAATGTAATTATTAAAAATGGAGCAGAATGTAGTTTTTTAACTGGCCACATGATTTGAAACCTGCTAAATTAATGTTATTCATACGTTGTAGTTTAAATAATTAAAAACTTATTTATAAGTTGCAAATAAGAAATAACCAACATAAATATTAAAGCAAGGCAGTGGATAGGACGGTGAAAAAGATACAAGAAGCAGCTAACATGCATATGATCGCAGGTTGTAGTCTCGATACAATCATCGTTCTTTCTTTGAGCGGCGGTCACCTCAAGTAGTTGAGTAATCAACAAGTCTAGTAAAAGATTAGCAAACTGACGTTCAAAATTGTCATTAGACTATAGATTCCATTCAGTGAGTCTGAAAATACAATGGTTTGATAAAGCAAAGAAGATGTACGGGGGACCAGTTGTTGAAATGGTATCAATTTTAAAAATATTTAAATCATAATCTTATATTCACAACATGTGAACATCGGCTCATTTGAGATAATAAGAAGCAGAATGACAAATCACAGTCGATGAACTTGCCAAGTCCATGTTTATGTTACAGGGGTCCATGGCTATGATCCATACTAACCTCGTTTTGCTAATTATTAAACATGGGCTGGAAGATGACAGCATTTAAAACTAATTGTTTTTAGCTTGTTGTAGACTCTGATGAAGAGCCTACAGAGTCAATAATGCACGTTTTCTGTTGTTGCTTCTGTTTATAGACGCCACACGAAACGTTTTTTTTTGTTTTTTTTTTTTTTTTTTT
>JAHXMU010000006.1:2151105-2191932 GCA_019455685.1 Philornis downsi
GTTTCATCTATAGAAAGAAGTATGTTGAAGATTGGTATATACTGACAGTTTCTGTAACAACAGTGACATTTTGTAACGATCTTAGGGACATTTCAACTTACTCGTCGTCTTCAGATGCAACTAATGGCTGGATATCTTTTAAACGGCCATAATATAACATATTCAGTGTCCTTCTTACCCAAAGTTAGAATTCAAAATACCCTCTTATTTGAAATATTTTTAGTTATCTCTATCTCTAAGGATTATCTATCAAATCTTTGTTATTAGATTTGTAAAGAAAATGTCAATAAATTTAAAATTCCGTAAAATTCGCTTTGCTATTGGCTAACTTTTTTCCAGAAAAGTTTCATATTTATCATAATTTTAAGTTTTGGCAAAGCTGTTGCAATAAAGAATATCTGCAAAAGAAGGGACAATAACTTGCAAAAGTTGTATTGTAATTTGGTAAGAGCCTACATAGTACATTAGATCCGAGAATAAACCACATTAGTTTTTCTCCGTAAATAATAATTTTAGTAATGTAGAATATTTCTAGGAGTTTTAAGGGACAACCAGAATCGGCGGTATTGAAATATGTATTAAAAATGCCAAGGTATGGTGTCTGAAGATCTGTAAACTTTTTTGATTAGATATGACTAGATGATTAGATGACTAGATATTGTCATCGGGTCATCCATTTCCTATCCTATAGCCTATGTGAAATATAGATCACATATTTCTGTCTCCTCGTAATTTTAAATTATATTATCCGTTATCCTTGAGTAACTATTTTTGAACTGAACCTATTTTGCACTGATCCTGGCCCTTGACTGGAAATTTCGCCTCTTTATTGTTTAATGAGAAACCTTCGTCCTTCAATCCTTTTATGCATTTTATTTTTTTTTCTGTTATGCCATCTCGTTCGTACGTGGCAAATATTTGTGGCTATTTTCCTGATTCTGGCATATCCAAGTATCCAATTTATCTTATGCGTCACAAGGGACAATAATTTATTGAACTGAATGGTGGAGGAGCTTTTCAATTAATATCCAGAGTTTCCCAAATTTTCCGTGTGTGTAAAGGTTTACAATATTTTTCTTTTTTGTTTTTCTATTTTGCAGAATGCACTCTTCATTTTTCATTCGTTTTTATTTCTCGGCTCAGGTGGTGTTGGTGGATGGATGGATGTTTGTGCCATTATAGTGTGTGTATGTGTTTATATGAGTGTGATTTCATCATTAACGTGAAAATTATGTACTACTTGTGAGGGTGTGTGCGTGTGTAAAAATCCAGTATATGAATATGTACTTATATATGTGAGTAAAACTGTGTATGATATATACTGTGCGCTGTAGTAGGTCCATTTTGCCTCTGTTTGATATATGAAGTTCGTTTCCGATCGTTTAACGTATACGATACACATGTTTTATAATCCAACAATATTTTTTTCGTACAGAAAATCTCATAACTACGTTCTGGAGCAAGGGAATTACCTCCGTGAGTTATAATACACTGCGTTAAAAATAGCTTCTTCATTAATAATATTTAATTAATAAAATCAATCTCATTTTTTTCTATTTTAATTTTATTTACTTTTTTCCACTTCACATCATCACATTTTCATAATTTCCGTTTTAATTTTTTGGCACATAGAGTTGACTCGCGCTTTCGCCTTAAACTGTCGTGAATAGTTTACACTTGTTCTGTTTTCCCCGATTTTTTTTTGTTTCTTATTTGCTCTCCTTTGAAAATTAATTATGTGAAAATGAAATGAAATGCTTTGGGTTTTTTGAATTTTTTATAAGTTAGACCAGTATTAAACGGTTGGTATTCTACTACACCTCAGACATAAAAACACTGCGCTTTCGAGAAAATCGAATAGTTATCCGCTCGGAGGCTAAAAGCCTACTGGACTATTCCATACACCAGCGAAGTGTTTGCTCAGCATTCGTGAACGGCGCTCCAAGCACCAACGAATGGCAATGACGTGTCTCTTCTTTGGAGAAATCTCTCGCTAGCATAGTGGAGACTTTTACATCGCATTTTTTTTTTTTTTTTTTTTGCGAATGAGCACTTTCGCGTCCTATCACAAACACTAAATTGAATTGTATTCAACAACGGAATTGTTGAGAGTACGAAAGAACATCGTATTCTTAACAGGTGTGCATATTCTCCTCATTCATTGGAAGGTTAATATTCCGCATCCTCTTCGTTTGGCAAATTCTCAATTCGTGGCTTTATCTCTCACTCTCTTTCTATCTCTCCCGACCAGGTTGTTGTATGGGAAATGCTAACAAGTGGAGCAACAGTTGAAATGAATGAATTTTTGGAATGTTGTGCTGTGATTGCCCCTTTAACCAGGAGACAACGAAGAGGTTCACATACTCGTACTTAGCCCCAATGTTTACACAACAGAGATGGTAGGGTACATTTCTGTATGTAGACGAAAGTGAGACCACATAGAGTTCAGAGTTTGAAGCCGATTCAAAATCGGCGTTAGCGGCGGCGCATTTATTGGCCGCAATTCATCTAATGTCAAACATTCAATTATTTAACATTGTAATATATGTATATAGGTCTAATTTCTCTAAGTGCATATTCTAGAAAGATCGTTAAGACCACTTCCAGAATATTCTACTATCATGTATGTAATCTCTTTCCCTCCTGTTATGTACATAAGAACATTCTAGAAGTAAGTATATGTTAAGCAACACCATGCTGTAAATATGTCTGTCTTTATCGCACCCATTATGTAAATATGTGTTCTCTCAAACCTTTTAGCATTTTCTAGAATAAGTAATTTTACTATAAACAGAGTGACTTTGTGCTTTTCCATGAATTAATAAAGTTGACGTTAAATTGGAAATACGTTCCACGATTTTAAAACATTTAATATATTTACGAACGGCATTGCGTTGATCTGAATTTGCCAAAAGTTTCGTTTGCTAATACCGTATAAAGTCTAATACCCAGTTCAAACGTATTTTTTCTTTCCCATTAAGAACACATATTTATGGTGCTACCAAAATCTTCAGTAGTTGAAAGTTTCGTGATGCCAGCCTTAAAATAAAAAAAAAATTATGAAAAGTAAAATCTGCACCTTTTACTAAAATCTCCACAAATTTTATGTGTTTAAAAGTGTTTACGTATAACAATCATTGCCCATTTTGACTCCTGTTTTTAGTACTTAAATGGTGTAAATAATTGTTTAGTTACATACATATTTTGAAGAACCGACAGCATAAAACGGGGTTCACTGGAAACTCCATAAATAAACCCCATTTTGTGATGTATTCATTTTGAAAGTATATAGATTTTTTTGAGTATTGTAGCAGTAAACAACTTAAATCGGGTAAAAAGTTGTTCAGTCACATACATATTTTGAAGGGACCGAGACCATAAAACTGGGATTCGCCCGAAACTCTATAAATATACACTCTTTTGTAATCTAATAATTACGAAAAGAGTAAATAAATTTGTTTGAGTATTGTAGCAGTGTGTGCTACAAGTCATATAGTGGGTCAAACGAAAACGTAATTCCGAGTCGATTTTTTCGTCGGCTTATCGAAGCCAATTTAAGCCGATTGAATCGGTGGTGGCTGGTGTTCATGCGCTGTAATAAAATCTTAATGTAAGGCTGGTAAGAACAACATATTTTCAAGAGCAACAACTTTTTTTTGGAAGATACATTTGTGATTTAATTTTTACAGATTTAGTTTTGTAATAAAATTTTACTACAGGCTGTTCCATAAGCAATTCTAAAAAAGATGTTAAATTATATTTTTCCGAAACTACTAATCTGATTTATAGGGGAACCTAAAAAAATGGTTTTTGAACGTCTTTTGGCAACTCTAGGTCGATAAAGCCTTTACTATACAAATACAAAAAAAAAAAAACAAGAAAAATACTTTTGGGTCTCCAAAATTTGTGAACATATAATTTTACATATCTCAAACGTATTTCATAGCTGGTACAAAATTACAATTTTCGATTTACGAAATTAAATATAATAAGAAAAAGTATTTACGTTTTTTAGTGTAGACTAAAAGTGTCATCATAATTCTTAATTTTCTTACTGCAGAATTATTATCTGATATTACTCCGCTAATTTGTACTCTCGCCAACTTTTTAATGACGTCCTGGATGGAATTTTTCTGAATAATGACAAATGTACGTATGAACATTTTGCTTTGCCATTAATCTGCACTTATTCGACAATTACGATTAACACAATTTAAATTGATTTGAGTCGTAACTAATACGGCCTTAAACTGTTCAAAACTCTAATTAGATCTTCCAAAATGGTTCTGAGATATATGGCGTGGAAGCTAATATTTCTTGGTCACTTAGAAATTATAAGTTAAATGTATGAAAATAAACAAACGATGAAGTCATTTTCTTTCAAACTGTTTTTTTAACTAGTCTGGCCTTCGGGGCGTTACATACGTTTCTACATAATTACGACTTTTTGAACTATCTTCTCAGAAATCACGTTTCTGATCGTAAAATGCTAAAAAATTTTTATGAAAAGTCCAAAAGTATCTCAACAATCAAACACTCGATTTTTAATTTTTTGATGGTGACACCCTTTTACATCCTATGTATGGAATGTTTATGAGAGTTATTTCCTAAGAATTCATAGAGTAAAGTTTGTACTAAGGCGGTCCTTTACTGATACATGGTTCTTTTCCTAACAGAGATTTTGTTTTGGTTTGTCTCACATTCGTTAGCCCCACACTGAAAATTCGTGTGACCGACAAGCGACCACTCATACATACCATCCTCCTCTGTCCGTGCATGTTGTTATGCCTGGTCGTGGTGGTGCTGTTCACTGCCACTGTGTCAGTCAGTCAGTCATACAGAGCGTTACACCTTCCATTGTTGTTACTTTTTTCAAAGCTTCAAATGTTGTTGTTTTATTGTACTTTTCATTTTCATTCTCTGCATGTGTTGTAGCTTCATCGTACTCGTAAGTTTGCTTTTACCATTTTATTCAATTTTGCTTTATATGTTTTTTTGTTCCTACACACACACACACACACACACACACGTACACAAACCCAAACTTACACACTCGCTCTCTTACACATTTTCTCTATGTTTGTGTGAGTTTCTAGGTCGCGTGGCTTTTTATGCTGGTATACGGAGCGCATTAATGGGTGTAGTTGACTGCTCGGGTTCACAATGTTTTCTGTGTGTGTGGAAGGAGAGACCACCGTCACTGACTGTTGCTTTCTATGCTTTGCCTCTGTGTATGTGTGTGTGCTTGTGAGAATTACAGGATACCTTGTTAAAGTTCTCCATCAAATAAGAAGCAAAAACGTTGTTTTTTTTCTCTCGTATATAAATAAAATAAATTCTAAAAACACCATTCACCATTTTTGTGAAAGAAACCGTCACACACACTCACATGGAGATTTTATCTGCTTCAAAGTGATTTTTTGACATATCCCTTGAATTTTTTTTTCGGCATCATCATTAAAAGGACTTTCAATAATGACTTTCTCAGCATGAATGCTTGATGTTCGAAGTATTCCCCAGGCGGCAGGCATGGGAAGGAATAAAGGCAAAAGCGGTCACTAGACCATTTACGTTAGGTCCCTAATTTTTTACTCATACTCATGTATAAAATATGTAAATTATTAAGATGTTGGAACATTATGTAATGAAACAGAACTGAAAATCTGAGAATAATCATGTCTTGGTCTGATTTACTGGCATTTATATTGTGATTAAGTAGTTGCCATGGTATGTCTATACAATACTAAGTTTATTGATGTGACATTTGTTTTTCTTGAGTTACTGACCGCCATGAATGATGGCCTGGTCGTTCTTTAAATAAATATATGTACAGGTTCTCATTACATACTATGGATGAGCCAGAGGAGATCTTTTCACGTTTAAAGAAAATATACGTCTTTTTACACCAAACGAGGATTTAGGCAGGGATACAGTCTACCGTGCGACCTCTTCAACATACTGTTGGAAATGATTATGAGGAAAGCTGCAATTAACACGACTGGTACCATCTTTAATAGAAGCCATACGTTACTCGTGCATGTAGATGGCATAGACATTATTGACCGGAAACTGCAAGATGTTACTGCAGCCTTCTCAAGCATCAAGAAGGAAGCAGCGAAAATGGGTCTGGTGGTAAACGAGGACAAAACAAAGTTATTGGTTTCAACGAACAAAGAGTCCACTCGTTTGGGACGTTATGTCAACGTTGACAACTATAATTTTAAAGTGGTGAAAGAACTCATCTACCTCGGTTCCACTGTAAACAAAACGAATGATGTCAGCATGGAGATAAAGAGGAGAGTATTGCTTGCTAACAGATGTTACTATGGCCTAAGCAAGCGATTCAATGATAAAACCCTCTCCCGACAAACAAAATCCGACTGTACCAGACGTTGGTTCTGCCTGTCTTGTTATATGGCGCAGAATCCTGGGTTATGACGCAATCGGATGAGTCAATACTGGCAGTTTTCGAGAGGAAAATACTCCGGAAAATATATAGACCCATCATCGTTAACGGAGAGTATCAGCGTTGCGTAAACAATGAGCTATATGCCGACATCGACGTGGTCAAATGCGTGAGGATGGACCCAAATGCTCCGACATTGAAAGTTTTCGACAACAAACTCGATGGACGGCGCAGAAGCGGGCGACCAATACTCCGTTGGAAAGACAAGCTTTTGAAATATTGTCGAAGCTTAGCGTGTCGAATTGGAGGAGAAGCGCAGAAGATCTAAGCGCTTGCAATTATTTTCTACGGGCGGCGTATAATAGATAAAGATGTCTATTCCAGTCGCCACCTAAGAAGAAGATACGCTTTTCCATTTTGTACTTGTCTAGACGAAACTTGTCATCAAACTACTAAGCCGAATGTCAGATGGAGACATTTTTACTTACTTAGATGATTGATCGACCACAACCATACTGTAATTTAAGACATAAACATAGAAAAGTATTCTATAAATAGGCTTTTCGAGACGAGTTCAGTTAGCGTCCGAGACAATCCGATCATTGTTTGTCGAAATGCGTTTTTCAAACTTACATGTGTTGCCAACCCTAATGATGACTGCAATACTAAATTTAATCTTCTATGTGCCTTATAAGGAAGAGAATTTCCAACGCCACGGTATTCAACGCTCTTTCTATTAATTCAACACGCCGTGTTTGGCGGTATTTTAAAAACTTAGCCTCTTTAATAGAAATTGAGTCGCCTTGTTCTGTGTTGCCCATCGGTTTCATTCTCGAAGGCTTTATGTGCCTCACGACACGGCCCCACTAAGACAATCGCAATATTTTGACGCGCTTGGCCATATCGATGTCAGCATGCAGCTTTGCAGACCATCATTCATTTGATGCTGACTCCGTATATTTTACGGAGTATGTTTCTCACGAAGGCTAAAGCTAAGGCAGCTAATTGACCGCATTTCAGGTTCTTAATCCAGTTAAAATGCGTTTTATGACCTATTCGAGCATATCTTCAGCGACATTTACGTGATTGTGTTTTTGGAAAAAAATTCAGATCTAGTTGGCCGGCTTAACTTTTGTTGAAGACATTAATGGTCAGAACCAGAGCCAGGCAAAACTTGCACCACACCTCGTCCATTTTTTAATGCACTGTGCATTCATACGCACGTGTTTTGGATAAAGTCGATTCATCGTAGGCATTCCTGAACATTTTTAGCGAATCATCATACGAAATTCCATGTGCAATATGAAATTTCAGACAAATTCTTAGTTTGATATATTTATTCACTGTAAAAACTCGCAAAAGACGTTTGATATGGATTGGCAAAATTGAGCACTGTTAACGAACTGAATGACAGATCGCGCTCAAATTCCGCATCAATATAGATAAGATTTACGCCAACTTGGCGACAGAATGAATTTTGTCAAATGTTTTTTAAGTTATGGATTCCTGACAAAAGCTGACAAAATTTAACAATTTAGTTTTTTAGAAAACTGCTATTTCTTTTACGAAAATAAAGGTTATTAAGTTAAGTTCGTACCGCAACCACGCCAGGCTAAATTCACGTCATAATCGAAATTGCTGCCGAAATTGCAGTATAAATCATCAGTTACTAATTATAATTACAACAAATCATATAATTTCAATTGAAGTGTTAATAAGATTTCAAACAATTTAACGCATGCTCCAGCTGTCAAGTTACACGAGTGGACCCTAAATTATCTGAACTGTTTTAACGAATTTGGAACATCCACTTGCCCTTTGAAAGAACACATATTAAAAGCGAGATAATAATAATAATCGCTTCTCGGCAAACTATTTTTTTTGCTAAAGCCATAAATTGTGGCAGTAAACCTTTCGCAAACCGTTACTATCGACCGAATATGCAGTTTATAGTAAAAGCACAATTCTGTCTGAACTTTGTTGCCACAACAACTACAGTTCATAATGTTTGCAGTTATAATGTTTATCAGCTGTCGTATAAGTGTTTACTTAATCTAAGATTTTAGTGTTGTTGTATACATATTTATAGTTGTTTTTTACCAAACCACTTTTTGCCAATTCAAGTACTTAATAAATTTGCAATGCATTTAAATCAATCAATAATAAATTGATGCCAAAGCAATATCACCCGATTTAGGTGAGCGACTTTTATATTCCATCAATATATATTTAAAGTAAATTAAAGCTTCTAACAGTAATCGAAATTGCCTTTATCAGGGTTTTGAGAAATCAGTAGTTGTGTCTCATTCACTTCACCCTGGAGTGATAATATTTTATTAAAATTGACTTTAATTAAATATAGAGTGGCGCATAAGTAAGGTTAACGGCGACTATATTGAATGCGTTCTTGTGCATCATTTGGTATTAACTCGTGAACCAATTGAATTTTATATGGGAAGAGATGTAACATATGTGAAATTTTTTGCAAAGACCAACTGCTGAGAACATCGCCTGGTGGAAATCTCGAGGTTTTCCAATACTTGCTTGCACTCGAGCAATAGTCACTTCAATTCGAACTACACGAGGTCTTCCAGCACGCGGAAGAACACAGACATCCCCTTGTTGCCCAACACGCTGAACCAATCAGTAAATTGTTGGAGCGCTAGGAACATTTCGAACATGAAAGAAATTTCGATATGATCTGAATAATCGAATGCTGACTTTCAAAGTAAAATTGAACAACTTTGGTTCTTTGTTCTGTGCTGAGCCTTTTCATCATAAATTTCCCGAGTATTATTTAGTTAATTCTGTAAAGAGACGGATAAAAGACAGACTTAAACAAAAAATGTATTCACTGATCAAAACTTAACGTTCCTTATGCGCCACCCTATAGTATGGACAAGCATCATTTGTTCTCTTAAACAGCCGTTTTTACCCTTCACTGGGTTGTTTTTAACTATTAATGAAGAATCAAATGTGTGTACCTGGCAGACCTTTCAGTCAGTGTGAAAACTAGATGATTAGGAAAGAACCTCGCAAGCTTGGTGGATTAGTCTATTAGGCCTACAACTTTCTTAAATTCCGGCTATCAGTGCTGTATCACGTTTCTGTATAGGTATTATTGCTCTACACTAGTCTGGAGATCGTAACAAATTTGTATACGGTTATTGTTATCCAAAATCGTAGGGCCATCTAGAAAAATGGATGTCAATATGTTTGCCATTTGTTTAAACAGCTATTTAGGCAATTGTTTGTTGTGATGTTTAAAGAAGTCTTCAACTATTTTCAAAAATTTTGAAAAACGTGTGAAACTTGGCATTTTTTCAACATTAAGCAAAAGAAATATTTTACGACACAAACAGATTTTACGGCACAATTTTGTTGGATCAAGGCATAATGCATACAGCTGCGAATTTCTCTCAGGAAACGCTCCTCTTTTTTTAGTCTAAGCTACGAAATTGAAACTCTTTGCATGCAACTCACATAATATCACAACAGTCGCGTCTATGTAAACGGAGCCAAGCAAGAGCGCGCTGCAATATTTCGTAGAAACATTGTAAAAACATTGGCAACAGGATGGCTGGTGAATATTGCTGCCAACGTACTTTCTCTGTCGATGGAGACCATTGCTCGAAGAGTTTTTCTTCCCAGAACTAAACCGAATGTGAATCGCTTGCAGCTCTACGGTTTTAAGATGATGCAACTTTTCACAGGCCTGTTATAGCAGAATTGCAGGTCCCACATCATTGGTCCTAAGTTATCTTAACCTTATTGCAACTGATTTTTTCCTTATGGAGTTATTTTAAACAAGAAGTTTATAAAGCAAAACCGGCAAATTTGTGTGATTTAAAGCAAAACATTTGAAGGATAATTAGGACAATTTGCCTTGCGGCCTGTCGGGCAATAATGTTAACCTTGCGACGTTAAAGTACTCAATAACTGTTTCCATAAAATGAATCTCTCAATTTGTTCGCCAAGTAAACGAATGACAATTTGTTTTTGTCCTTGTAATCCGAATCAATTTTCGATTTGCAGAGTTTTTATTTGTAAATTGTGTGGAATTACCATGAAATTTATATTTTTGTGTGAACCGGTGTTAAGAAATGTTGGAAAATCAAAAACTTTAATTATTTGATGGGAACTTTCGTGTGTTTTATAAAAACTATATTCTCAAGGTTTTCATTCATAGACAATTCGCTTGTGTATCTCTTTAGAGGTTTTATGCTCAGGCTGTTAATGACAGTGTACATTAATGCATGAAGAAATATAAATTATATCAATAATATATGAGGGCGATACCAAAATTAGCCGACCTAACAAAGAAGACACAAAAAAGTTGGATAAAATTTCTTTATTTTTCCAACATAATCTCCTTTTAGCTTGATACACTTTTTCCTGCGATATTCTTCTAGCGATAGCTTCCATACCTTGTTTATAGTAAGAACTGTCAAACTTCTTAAAATAACTATCAACTGCAAACACCACCTCTTCATTGCTGGCAAATCTTTTACCACCGAGTCATTTTTTCAAGTCTTTAAGTAGAAAATAGTCCGTGTGAACTAAATTTGGCGAATAAGGTATGTGATGAAGCAATTCGAATTTAATTTTGAGCATCGCAGCAGTGGATATGTGAAATGGGGCATTATCTTAATGAAACAACACTTTCTTTTTTGCCAAATGCAGTCTTTTTTCATAATTTCATCTCCTAATCACTGCAATCAATTAGCATAATATTCATCGTTGACGAAAATCAATAAAAATAACACATGCCACGACCTTACCTGCAGATTGAGCCATCTTCGCCTTCTTTGCGCACGATTTTCCCATCCCAGTCCACTGATTTGACTGCTCCTTTGTCTCAAGCATGAAGCGGTGGACCCATGTCTCACACATGGTTATAAATCGGCGCAAAAATGCGTCTATATTGTGGTGAAACATCGACAAACACTCTACTGAAACTTCTTAAGACGCTGTTTTTGCTCTATTGAAAGCAAACGCGGCATCCATGTAGCGCACAGCTTTCTCCTCTTCAAATCTTCGGCCAATATACGATGTATAGCACTTTTTAAAATGCCTATCATTTCATCTAACTCATGCACCTTCAGCCAATGATCATCCAGTACCATTTTGTGGATTTTCTTTTTCTTAATCCTGTCGTTTTAGCAGCTCGCACGGCCTCATTTAAACTCTGTCCAATATTTTACAGCCGTACACAAAGGAGCAAACACCTCCAGAGTAGAATCTAAATCGGCTTAAATATTGGTTGGACTGAGACCTTTCAAATGGAAATATTGAATTACATAATGGTGATTAATTTTTTCCATGTTTATAAATTCACTGAGATCGTTTACTTTTGATGGCTCAAATAAAAAAACTTAACAACTTGGCGCCTTGAAACCTAAAGCGTATGTTTTGTAAGGTTGCCACTTTTCATCAAAATAATTTTTTCAAACTACTGGCACTGTATATACGTCGGGTCATCTATTTTAAGAATCGTCCTCATAGCAACACCCATCAGTCAGCCCGTATTTACACATGTACAGATATTGTGAGTGCAGGTGGGACTCGACAAGATCTTCTGAGTTCCTTCTCCAAATCGTTTCAACAAAATTAATCAGATCAAAAATTTTTTTACTCCATTTAAGTTGAACTGTTTCTTTTAAAAGTAATATAAGTATGATTCATTTCGTTTGAGAGACATTTTAAGTTTTCATGTTTCAAAACCGATCCGTTAATTAATTTCCTTTATTGGCAAAATTTAAATGAAAATATAATATTTCATATTTTATGATCATAATTTCATTATACATTAATTTCATTTACATATATCAAAATTGTGATATTGTAGTTCATTTTATATTCATCAATTTTCTTAATAAAATGTTCTTAAAATTAAACACAAAATTATGGAAGCTCCAAGTAGCGTTTTGGGGTAACGTGAATTTCCAGCAGATTTTTCATAATACATAGCATAAATTCCAAAAGTCATTACATTATTATGCTCTTCTGGTAAGGTGATGGACACATCATAGTGGGAGCTGGAAAATTGAAATTGAAATGTTATTGTTAAAAGTTGATTGGGGTCAGAATTTGGTTACTTCACTTATGTCTATGTTGTTGGTCTTTTATTTTTTGTCATAAATACACTTATATACTTCTATGACCATAATCTCCTATTATTTGAATTCCGGAGCGCATATTTTAGTATGCCAATTAGATGCATTTGAGTGAATTAGCGGGCTTTAATATTTTGCAAAGTTGTTTAGAACAACTATGTTAATTAAATGGAAAATCAGACTATTTGTAAGATGTGTCGTATTAAAATCAGTGTTTACTATTTTGCACATTCCCATAAAAATGCTATGAATTTTATCATATTTTCACTTGGGTTTTTAAGAAAACTGAGACATGCTGATCTTAAATAAAATTATGATAATTTGAGGCAAATTCACTGCTTCTAAAGTTGCCAAATCTAGAGTTGCCCAAACTGACTAATTTTGTGAGAAATTCACTTTTTTTTTTGTTCTTGTTTTTCCGCAACGTGTTTCGCAATAGCTTCACAAATGGAACAAATTAAGTGACCCCGGGGAAAAATGACCAAAATAGTCTATTTCAGGCGTGCGATCAAAAATTCTGATATAGATGAGTTAATACCATGTGTGCATAAAACCTATTCTGTGAAATATGTTCAGATAGGTGAGCGTGTCAAAAATTACTTATTTTCGCACCATTTTTGGTAAAAAATCGAGTTAATCGAGTGTTCGGGTCCCGATACAACGCATACCATTATCTGAGTGGCGGTACCCTCGATGTGTCAGAAGAGCGCATCGAGTTGTCGAGTATTTGACGTAAAACTAACGACTTTAACTACCAAGAATATGTGTACATTATGGGGTCTCAGATGAATTTTTCTAGCAGCAAGGATTGTTATTGCTACCGTAACCGAAGGGAAAAGAGCGTGCGATACTACATTGAGCTTCTGGGAACAACTTGAAAAACAACTATGAAACTTTCGTTGGGATTTGTTGATGTTAAGCATATCTGATGATTAAGTTTCCAGCTATCTGAATTTCTAGCGTCTTGTATAAAAATCTTCAAATTGTCGCAACCGGCCCCAACGTTTACGTTTTATTTGGAACCAATGCCTAAACACGGACGTCAAACTTGGATTAAACAAAACCGTACACAACTCATGTTTCTAACTCACTTCTACCAGTACTAAAGCAAACACTAAATTTCAGTTACAGTGTGAATCTGCCTAGTTTAATAATTCTTCTAAAGTTCTAATAAACAAATATTATCTCAGTTTCATAATTCTGAACATGATATTTGACAATGACTCCATCTGAATAATGTTGACAATTTCAAGATATGTAGTAAAATCTCCCTTTTAATTTGTAATTGTTTTGTTTTAAATTCATTCGGCAACATTACGCTTGATGTCCAAATCATTCAAATTACCACTTATTTATCGCTTTTTAGAACATCACGATATTAATTAAATACACACTGCTATCTTAAATTAATTTTGAGCTTTTGTACAAATTACCAACTTACCCCTTCTCCGTTTTCTGCCATTGAGTTTTCTTCAACGGCAATGGGTCCAATTGATAGTCTATGGTAGTGGGCATTATTAACAATTTTGGAGATTTGGGAAATTTCCCTCGAACACTTATCTTCTGGAACACCAACGGCGTATGAAACTCCTTAGTTGGCATTTTTTCACCACAGCTGTCAACATCTTCACTGGCACACGCATAGAGGGCGCACACTTTAATATCACTCCATTCCTCCTTTTCATAGGTGCGTCTTCCATCGAATACTCCAATGCGATATCTGTACTGCGAGCTTAGGTTGGCAGAGCTGGGGACTCCAACTGTTACATCAAAAGTGCAACACAAATCTTCAAAACATAATTCCCTGTGAACGGGTGTAGTCTGCATGGGATCTATTAGAATGGAATTATAATTGTGTATTTGAGGATCTTTCAGGAGGCGAATTCCTGATAAGTCGCGCAGTTCTGTTGATTTGCTAAGATCGTAGCTGGGTTTATTAAATAAATTTACACTCCCGCTCGCACCATCTGTATAAAAAAATTCTTTTGCTTTTCTAAATTTTGGTACCTGAGCTTTGTACAGCCTTCGCTCTCCCTTTCCTTTGACCATAACAGTTGTTAACGCTCCCTGGTTGCCAGCATATATTCCCGTTCCTGTCACGCCGCTACTGGGATAACTGGCACCAGCGGCCAATAGATTAACATTGTTACCCCATGCCCAACCTTGTTGTAGCTGGGTAGCTAAATAATGCAAGTTATGAATTTGTTATAAATATATAATGATAAGACTACAAAATGCCAGATCGAATCGCTACCTGTTAGAAATGGCAATTCCGAATAGAACATACTAGTGAATATCACATCGGATATGCCGTAACGATGAACCAACTCCTGGGCCGGTGTGTAAAATAAAATGTCAAAGCAAATAAATTGACCAAATCTTACGCCGAAATCAGTCTCGAAAATTGCGTACTCTGGCTGCAAAGTAGTGTTCTTATTCTCCACATAAATGTGGACTTTGCGATAACGTGAAACCACGCGGCCTTCCCGATCAAATACCACATTTGTGTTATACACATTTAGGCCATTAGAAGCACAAGGTCGAGGATCCACTGGGCTCTCCCGGCATGCCTCTTTCTCAGTTAAATTAATCACCACATACTTCTTTAGTCTGCGAGCAGCACAAGACAACTCCACGAAAAAATCGGCATAAAACTGCGGCTGATTTTTCAAACAGGGTGCAATGCGGTCGTTCTCCGAAGGTACAAATGTCAAATGAAGAGCGTTGTTTAACGTGCCCTCCGGGAATACAATAATATCGGTATCTTCAGCCTCTTTTGATTCTAGAATCTCTAAATATGCCCGCAAATGTTCAGCTAGTATGCCGGTTGGCGTGCCAATCAAAGTGGGACGGAATTCCACTACACCGGCTGTATAGTAATCCGTATTTTCGGGGCCCTCCATTTGTACCTATGATCGCATAGGAAATTATAGTCAACAACAGCAGATCGGAAAATGAAAATACCCACTGCCATCATCAGATTTAGGAAGAGAAGAGCCCGAATACATTTGCTGGTGCGAGCACAATCCATTATTATTCTCTTCGGAATGAAAGGCAACCGCCGCAACTACCGATTGGCATGAGTGACTCTTCAATACTGAGCTAAATGATAGAGATCGGCTTCTGCTAATGCCTTCATTTAAAAAAAAAGACACTAGCGATAACGAAATTGTTTAAGAGAGCAAATACGCTAAATTTGCTGTCTATACATAACAAATGAATTTCTAATTTATTCTCGCACACGCTTTGCTCTCTTTCGCTCCGCGTTATTCAATCATTCCATACCTCCCCTCCACTTTCCCTAAAAATCAAATTTGAGATGCTGCATTTGTCAACATTTTGCTAAAATCAAACGAAGTTAAAATTTAGCTTTGCAATAAACTAATGGAAAATAAAAGTAAGACGGCATCTGAAAAAGATACGTTGATGTTAATGTAATGGTTAGCCAAGTCTTTTCGCCACCGTAAACAGCACCGGTTCTATTTCAACACATATAAAGTTTTATCTCTTTAATTTTCGTTCTCAATGTTAGGTTATCTCAGCAATCTAATCTCTTGTTAGTTCTTCTTCTTCTAACCATCTTAATAATTTAAAATATGTAAATATAAATAAAGCATACTTTAAGGCGTTTTGTAATATTAAACCTTAAAATTGCTTATCCAATCGGGAGCAAAGTCAATTATATTATTAGTTTATGTTAAAATGCATTGTTGTAAAACTTCTAGATAAAGCATGAAGCTGTAAATATTTTTATCGATAATTAGGACAATACACTATAATCCTAAGATTTTCTTACTTTGTTAATTTGTTTAACTAACTTCTAAATTGTTAAAAAAAAAAGTCTCAATTGCTTATCCACGCAGCTTAGAATCATACATAGGTACCCGTACATATAATTTCAATTTCCGATCTTTACACCATTGCCTATTACTGGCAATATAGAAGTCATAGTGTGCGTGTGTGTTACTTGGAGAATGCTATACTGCCGTCGTATGATAAAACTTTCGTGGGTTATTCCTTAGTATAGTTGGAACGGACTCTTTAACAAGTTCTGGAACATGAACTAGTTAGGACCGAAGGTAAAGTTGAATCGAACGCGTTTAATAGCAACCAAAATTCATCATAGGAATTTTGAAGTTCTTTTAATCTAAAACCATTTTGTGTACACCTCAAACCGAAAATCGAATAGCTCCTAGATATGAAGCATTTAGGGTAAATATTAAAGTTTTGTTGTCATAAGAATTTCCCCGAATTTTATATGTGGATTTTCACGAAAATTAAGAAATTTCTAAAGTTTGAAGTTATAACAAGGCAAGGAGATTGGAAAAAGTTTGAGAAATAATCGAAAGACTGTAATAGTTCCAACAACGAAGTTGGCAAAAATTGCCGGGTGAAATTATAAACTTTCAACCAAAGAAAGCCATCAGTATTTGTCGATTTTCGTCTTGTGTATTCTACCGAAACCTTTCATAAGAATAATATTAAAATTAAGCCCAAAATTATTATTCGAATTATGTTGCCTTGAATTTTTAATTCACGTGCCCTTTCAAGCAGAGTATCTGACGACAGACATTGTGTACCGTTAAGTTCTTGGTACAATTTTAAAGTCATAACCTCTACTGCTCTCAAAGTGGATAAAAAATTGTGTCCTTACGGAACAATGATATATTAATTTTAAAAATGTGGTTTACAATTTACTATCTCGAAAAATGTTATTTATTTTTTAGCTCCAATATAGCTCTATTTGGTTTTAATAACATATTCACATTTCAGAATGAGACATTTATAACTTCAGAAAAAAGTGATAAATATAATGAAAAAAAAACAAATGTAATAAAAGCGTATTTTTATTTCTCTCATAATGCGATGGCAATTTATCGGTGTACAAATATGAGAAGCTCTTATGCAAAATTTCAAATTTCGTTTTCTTTCTTGTAGAAACAAAACGAAAATTCTAAGTTTAGGCTTTTCCAACATAGTGCCTTGCCCTGGTGTTCTGTAACATTAAAATGACTCCCTCACTTCTATACTACATAATTTGTAGATAGCTGTTTTTAATAAACATTAACAATTTGCAGGAAAATAACTTTTTATAATTGATATTGAACTTTCTCAGCTTCCTCTTTGTTTTTTTTTTTCTCTCTTTTCAAAAATATTCTGTACAACAAGTTTTTCACTCAGGTTTCGTTTGTTATAGGCTTAATAAGACTGTCTAAAAGTTGTATTCATATACTAAAAACAATCATATTAAACACTCTATATGGTTGTCATGTTTATTTGGAATGGCCGAAGGCCCTGGAATTACTTTCTACGTGCGGCGTATAATAGATAAGGATGTTTATTTTAGTCGCCACCTATGAGCATTTTTTAGCAATTATTATTAATCATGCTAAGTTTTCCTCCATTTTTCTTAAGCTATTATTATTAATCATACCAAATGTTTTCCCAAATTTGTCAATAAACTATCTAAATGTTCGAACGATATGTTTGTTCGTTTTGTTTGCACATCACTAACCGCTGTACATTTATTCCACGTAAACAGTGTTGGGAAATGTAGAAACACGGCAAAAGTATAATTTTCATCCAATAATTTAAACGTTTTCTATGAATACGCCTTTAGTAAAAACTTTCGTTTTTGAGGCTACTTTTAAGTTTATTTATGAATAAGTCCTGTAGTTTTTTCGTATTGTTCGATATTAAAGCAAAGCTCTAATAACAATATTTATATCCATAATAGTTTTTGTGAATTATCTATTTCGGAGTTATTGTCTATCTGATAAATTTAAAATTTGGTTTTTATCATAAAGTTGGGAATAATATTGCTATTAATGAGATTACGTTGTTTTGATTTGGCTGACATTCCTGTTAACTACTTAAGATTACTTGTAAATTTTACAACAATAAATATTACAACTCAATGCCGACAATTTTAGAACATCTTAATTTTAATGCTATCACTAATATTGGTTGAATTTTTTTTTTTTTTTTTTTTGGTATCTTATACCCGGTTCGCCATACAAATTCAATCTGGTATTCGCTAACGGGAATAATTTTACACGCTAAGCTAAACGGGTATAAGTTGTATAAAGTATTTAAAAGTATGGAAAATAACAAGTGCGATCAATCAGTTAGTGAATTTTGGTTTTGTGCGTTATTGGCGTTATTGCCTTTTGTCACCACAGTCTCCTTCTCCAACCTCTTGTTGGCTTCGAATTCTTCCTTCTTCAGCCCGTCAAGAAATTTCACGATGTACAAAACACCAGTCTCCTTCTCCAACCTCTTGTTGGCTTCGAATTCTTCCTTTTTCAGCCCGTTAAGAAATTTCACGATGTCCAAAACACCAGCTGCAGCAGTGTCTTCTTTACTTCCATCTTCACTCTTGGACGAGCTCGATGATGAAGAGGACATGGCCACTATGGCCTCAACAATTGTCTGTAAATCTTCCACTTCATGGGCGTCATTGCCCACTTCCAGCTACTAAGAAAAGATTAGAATTCAGATTTACAAAATAATAACAATCAATTTTAATTTTAATTTATTAATTGGGCGAACAATAAGTTACGTTTATTTTATAAATGGATAGTAAAATTAATAAGAACGAAACAAAATGAATAAACATTTCATAAATAACAATGCTGCCAAGTTAATTTTGCTAAGCGCCGATGTGTTTTTTTTTTTTTTGGTATCCTATACCGGTATTCTATATAAGATACCAAAAAACGCAACCATTGTCAGTACGAATAGCCATGTAAAGACGAAGAATGCCACACCTAATAGTAGACGTCGTCTAACATTTTATTAGTCTATTACAATGATCTAGGAAGAAGTGTCGATACTTCAAAGTACCGATATCGACACCTTTATATTCGACACTTTGCAGTTTGATGCTTTAGAGTACGGAATACACGACATCAGTATCGATATCTAAATTACTCAGCACAAATAATTCACAAAACGACGTAGCGCATATACTGATGCTGTCATTTAGTGATCTCAATATTTAATATTCAACATTCGAAGGTAGAAATTTCAAAAAGAAATATATTTACATATATGTAAGACTAAGCTACAGCCTTTACACAAAATTTCAAAACATGCCATAATGATTTTCAATTTCAAAACGCTATTATTAACACTTACACTGATTCTTTAAATAGTCAAGTTGCTCAAAAGTGTGTTAGCAAGTGAGATTATATACCCGATTAGATAAGATTGCAAAACATGAGGCAGTACGTTTTTGTTCTAACGTTTTAGTTTTAAATAACAAAGTATCAATTGGATTTTGTCGGCGAAAGAGAAAAGAAGAAATCGTATACTGTACATTAGAAGAAAATGCATCACATTTCTAAAATCATATTAATGGGTTTGGCATTAGTGAAATTATCAATAGAGGTGAATAAATATAAGAATTCTTAAGGAAATTTCACTTATTTGAAATTCTTCAAGAACGTGGTGGAAAATTGCATGATGTTAAATACAAACTTAATACATTTACCAAGCAAGAAATCAATTTACGTTACAATTAATGGAAAAGTGACGAATAGTGTTCGTGCCGGGCCAGAATTTCATTACGGTGTGGCCATAAATATAATAAAAGGCTACTGTTAAATATGGCAAATGTTACTGATGTTACCGCAGTAATAAATTAAATTAAATTAAAAGTTTCGGATCAGCTGAAAGACGTTATCGAAAACATGTTGACTGATTTGCAAGTTAAAACGTTCTTGCATATTCTCAGTTTTCGAAGAAAACTCATGTCTTTTTTAACTAGTCGAACAGTTTCCTGGGCATCATGTTTCTCGACAACAACTCTGTTTTATAAAATTTTTTTTTTCATTATTTATTTATTGTATCCTCAAAATTAATTAAACTAACAATATTTTTTCGTATTTTAAACTAACAATTAATTAAGTTCAACCATAGCTGGAACAAAAGCAACTGGTAACTTTCTTTAAGACATTTCAGGATATATTTTATTATTCACTCCTGGAGATTAGCAAAATGCAAAAAACAACTTAAATAACTTGAGCCCAATATTTAAAAACAACTATTGAAATGTTGACTCAAATGAAACTACGAAATTACTAACAAATAGAATTGTTGAAAATCGGAAAAACGACATCACCAACTCCACAAATAGTTCTTCGACGTAAAGTGACCCTTGCACTATGGTTCCTTGCTGTACTCCTTAGTTTAATTGCAAGAGATGTATGAATTGACGCTCTCCAGTCTCTCTTTATTTAGTCCTCATAAGGTTTCAAAAATTTGCAGGAGGCCACTACAACAGTCGTTGCTTTATATTATACTAATCTAAATTAATCGCGCATTAGTATAAATTGTAAATGCAAATAAACAAATGGAGCAAATTCATTGTAGTTCAAGACCTCTTCTGTAAGACCACTACTACGGATTCAAAAAAACTTATTTCATTTCTGCAAATGAAGGTTCTCTATCAGTCTAGCATAAATTTTCATAACGTACTAAACATTCAAACTAATGTTGTTATTTAGACGGTTTGTGTTATCAACAAAGGTAACTAAAAATAAATGTTCAGTTGTTTTGTAATTTTAAAAGGTTTCCATGCCGGGCGATTCGTCTTACAATGCTGGGGTAGTGGAATTTCGTCCGTCGACCAAATTATCCAATTCTGAAAGAGTGGCTGACAACTTGGAGGGCTATTTAGACATTATTGCATCAAAGGAAGCCGAATCTTTGGACATCATAATATTTCCGGAAAGCACTTTAAATAACAATAAGGAGGCGACATTCGTTCCAAATCCCCAAAATGGCAGGACGGTACCTTGTGATTCCTCAAGCGGGGAATATCACAATATCTTAAGTGAACTTTCCTGTGCCGCTCGAAATCATTCCAAATATCTGGTCGTCAATTTAAGCGAAAAGGAATTTTGCTTCACTGTGCCGGAAGACACTCGTCCCTGTGCCAGCTCTGGTCTCAATGTATTCAATACAAATGTTGTATTTGATCGTTCAGGAGCGGTGATATCACGCTATCGCAAAGTTCACCTTTATGGAGAGAATAAAAATTCAACGTATATTCCAGAAGTCAGCTGGTTCGATACGGACTTTGGTGTTCGTTTCGGTCATTTCATATGCTTCGACATATTATTCTACTCGCCGGCCCAGGAACTGGTGGAGAAACATCACATTAAAGACTTTATATTCCCCACTATGTGGTTTTCGCAGTTGCCCTTTCTAACGGGTGAGTAAGCAAATTTCATGCGAACCGGTAATCCCCAATTCCAATAACACTGACGTGAGCGCCACACAGTGTTCATCAATAAATTTGAATGCAAATGTTTGATAATAATTAAAACTTTGTATTTCACATTGTGCAGCCGTCCAATTTCATCAAGCCTGGTCATATGCAAATGACGTCAATTTTTTAGCAGCCGGAGCTTCCTATCCCTCAATTGGCAATACCGGCTCAAGTATTTTTAATGGGCGCAACGGAGTTTTGGTGGCGTCAATGAATCTTATGAGTGGACAGCGAGTTCTTTACAAAGCTCAAGTCCCCAAATACAAAAGTGTCCAATACAGAGCTAAGAGATCTATACCTTCATTCCCTCGTCTTACAAAGCCCAACATACATCTCAAAAGAGATCTCTTAGAAAGATATGAATCTATATTAATTGATCTCTTGAATCGAACGGAATTATCCCAAGAATTATGCTTCTCAAATAACACTCTCTGCTGCCAGTTTGACCTTAAATGGCAGCTAATGTTACCACAGCAAAATAGCACCTACTACTACTATCGAATGGGTGTTTATGATGGTCAGCGCCATGAAGATGGTATAGAGTCTAATCAACTGAAAAACTGTGCTGTCTTTAGCTGTACCGGCTCGGACATCTCGGACTGCGGGAAAGTGTTTGACACCGATACGGATGTTGTGTTCACAAACATTACTATAACAGCCAAATTCCCTAGAACGAAGACCTTTTTGCTGATGCCTAATAGCGTTAAAGCTCAGGATTTAATGCCCATTCCAGTAAACAATTTTGAATGGAATGAAGAGCCCATCGATAGACAGTGAGTATCTGCAATGTTTTGAATTTAAAAGTTCTAACTCAACCGTCGTCTGTTTTAGCCAATTGGTCCGAGTACGTTATAGTTTAAATACCACCACTCCGAATTTAATGGCGTTTTCCATTTACGGAAACTATTATGACAGCGTATTCACGGAAGAGGCGCCCAATGATGATGATGCTGCTTCGTTATCGACAACGTCTGTTATCTGCATGATTTTTGTGTTATGCATGAGCCATTTTATATAATCCATTATTGATCCAATATTGTAAAAATTATTTCGAAAAACATTTGCAGTATTTTTTACCTTCACCAGAAGGAGTGTATGAGGTACATATTATTTGATGCTACGAAAATATACTGGTACTTCCTATACAAATTGATCAACATCCAAATTGAATTTTCCCCCTTAATCCCCAATTCGTATACTTCAGTAAAGTAAATTTTGATCACTGTGTTGCATTATAATGCTTTACAAAATTGAAAAAAAAAAAAGAAATCAAACAACCAACCAACCCCATGCTTTTGGACACCTCTATAGAAATTACCCAATTCAATCCAGATATCCCTGGTTTTACATTTTTCAATTAAGAATATTGAATTCAGAATAAAACGATTCAAGTCAGAAGCTAAGTAACATTAGTTTTGTTAATGGAAATTGATTGCATTGCCACGTCTCTTAGGGTATCACCTCTACAATTTTGCTGATTAAGTAAAAATGCATAATTTCTGTATAATTTTTAAACGAATTGCTTTAATATGTTATAATCTTGTTTCTTATGTTGTACGTTAATCCAGAGCAATTTTGTATAAGAACGGACGGATGTACCACTCCCCATCTTTCACCGCACACACTAAATCAGCCATAGGCATTGGTAAAGGCATGGAATTCCTGTACTGGTTGAGAAAAAAAAACATTTCGTCCTTATATTTTATCTCACTTAAGTAGCGACTAGAATACTCGTACACATGCGGACCGCCAGTAGAAAATAATTCCAAACGATTCAGTGTTTACGCTTCTTCTCCTATTCGTCACACCAAGTTTCGATAGTTCTTCCAACGGAATTTTGTTTAACCTCTTCTGCGCCACCCATCGAGGTCGTTGTCGAAAACTTCTCATGCTGGAGCATTAAGGTGCATCCGCACAACATAAGTCAGGCAACACAATTGACGCTGGGCTACGTCAATGTTGGCATATAGCCCATACATCTCATTGTTCATGACACGTCGATTTACCACCAGGCTCAAATTTGCTGATTGATTCTCAATGCTTGAGAAGGTCACAGTAACATCTCGCCAATAATGTATACGCCGTGTGTATTAACATATGTCCTTTGTTGAACATAGCATCCGGGTTAACAAAAGCTCATAATCACATTAATCACGACAGGCTTTGGCCCTGCCCAAATCTCGTTTGGTATAAAAAGGCTCTCTAATAGTTTTGCCATCCTACCAAGACGCATAAACTACGCGGGAATTCCAAATTCGGTCATGGTTTCACTACGCTTTTTGCCGTGTCGGTCTTTTAAAGCTTTATAATCGACGAAAAAATGGTGCGTGTCGATCTGTTTTGCCTGGGTCTTCTCCAGAATTTGCCGTAGTGTGAATATCTGGTCAATTGTTGGTTTACCATGTCTAAAGCCACACTGTCAATGTCAGTCAGGTCAGCCAGAATCGGCTTTAGTCTTTCACTAATCACACCCATAGAATCTTAGAAGCAACAAGCAATGATACCGCGATGGTTTTTACGACCTTCAAATCGCCTTTTTAAACACAAAACTTAGTGCATTAGATTCCAATTAACGGGCATGTATTCTTCGAGCCAAACCGTATTTAGCTGATGTACGCTGTTTATCAGGTCATCACCACCTGAATTATACAGTTTTGCCGGCAGCACGTGCAGCTTTGTTGTTATCAAACCGCAATGTTGCTATTCTATTCCCGTTTTGCCTCGGAGTTGAGCAAATGAAGCCTCATCAATAATTGGAACTGAAATCTTCTATTTGACAACCATTTTTGCTTTTGAATATACCAAGGTATATATCAAGGACGACTGATTTTGTCCGCTACAGACTTTTTCTGTATGCTATCCATGCCACAAAACCTTTAACAGGTTCTAACTCACTGTAAAATCACTATCGGGCTTCAGGTAGATAAAGACTAAAAAAGGACCATGTAAAGTACCGCCAAATATCGGATATGTGTTAATACAAAATGATGAGGGAAATCCAACTTGGAGCAGGACAAACAGGAAACATGCAAAACATACAGTTCCCGCTATGATCGGATGAATGTCGAGATGAAGTGAGAAAAATATCAAACTCATAGCATGAGTCATAAACTTGCTTCACGACATCGGAAATATAGGCCAATCAGAGTTGCCAATGTAATCGAATACATCCCATTGCGAAGTCAGACAAATACTAAACTTAAGTTATATTCGGTCGACTATTACTATATGAAACTACATACCATATGAGTTTCCCACCAAATATTTTGATATAAACCAGAACAGAGAAACAAAAAAGTCCAACATATGTAACGTCTAACATATAAATTCAAGCTGTGGCCACAAAGGCATTGCACAGATCGCAAATACAGTAAAATTACGATAGTAATTTACTTCGATTCCTGGTAAACGGAATTAACATGAAAATGAAGTAAGTATTCTGTGGAAGTATTACCAACCCAGTACAAACACATTTTTCGTATTACTTAAACATTTATCCACTGATTTATCTTCAAATATTGAAACCGCTAAGATGGCAACTCCATCATTGTCGTTAATCGTAGAAAAAGCATAATGCTATCAAAGGGCAGAAAAGCTATCATAATAATTACCATAAATTGCAAAAGCCATTAAGTTTGCAGTTGGGGCAATCAAATTATAACGTGCCCATACAAAATTACTGGAATAAAAGAGAGTTATTTCTCAGGAAAATGTCACTCACTTAATATTTCAAAATACTTACCTTTCAACTATCGACTGATACCATTCAAAATCACCGGCTGCCACCGGCATGAGATCCCTAACTTTAAGACTATTTGGCATTAGGAGAAAGGTTTCGGTTCGTGGGAAGCTGGCGCTAATAGTTATATTTTCGAATATGACATCAGTGTCAATGCCAGTAAGTTTCCCGCAATCGAGGATGTTACTACCCGTACAGCTGAACACAGCACAATTTTTGACAGCATTAGTCTCGGCAGCATTTTCATTGCGTAGACCATCGTAGACTCCTAAACGATACAGATAATGTTGAGCATCCTCTTTTGGTACCAACTGTTGCCATTTCAGATCGAATGTGCAACAGAATGAAGTGTTTTTGAAGCACAATTTTTCAGATAAACTAGTTTGACTGTAGAGATCGATGGGAACAGAATCATAATTCTGCAAATAATCGCGTTTTAAGTAAATATCTGGTAGCGTAAGTCTCGGCAATGAAGCAATGGATCTCTTTGAACTGCGATTCGCTGTTTGGTATTTCGGTACCTGAGCTGTATAAAGGAAACGTTCTCCCATACCCTGATTCATTGTTGCCACCAACATGCCTTTGCGACCGTTATAAATACCGGTGCCGGTATTACCTCTTGTGGGATTTGAAGCTCCGGCTGCTAAGAGGTTGACATCATTCGCATACGACCATGCCTGCTGAAGTTGAACCGCTGCAAATAACAAATCAAAGTTCATCGTTATCGATTACTAGACGTCAGTCACGTGTAGCGAAAACATCGGTGCTTATCTTATGTGCATTTATGATGCCAGATAAAACAAACACACATTGATGTGGTTAGTTTACTCACCCGTTAGAAAGGGCAACTGCGAAAACCACATCGTGGGGAATATAAAGTCCTTAATGTGATATTTATTCACCAGTTCCTGGGTCGGTGTGTAAAACAGTATGTCAAAGCATATAAAATGACCAAAGCGCACCCCAAAGTCCGTGTCGAACCAACTGAATTCTGGTATCAGCGTGGTATTTTTAATCTCGCCATAAAGATGAACCTTGCGATAGCGTGATATCACCGCTCCCGTCCGATCAAATACAACATTTGTATTAAATATGTTAAGGCCAGAACTGGCACAGGGACGAGGGTCTTCTGACAGGGCAGAGCACAACTCCTTCTCAGTTAAATTGATGACAAGATATTTTGAATGATGTCGAGCGGCACAAGATAGTTCCACTAAGATATTGTGATATTCACCCGCCACGGAATCACAAGGCGCCAGTAAACCTTTATGTGGATTCGGAACGAATGTGTACTCAGTGTTGCTGTTTAAGGTGTTTTCCGGAAACACTATGATGTCTAAAGCCTCCGCCTCCTTAGAAGCTATTATTTCCAAATACCCATTTAAATTATCGGCCAATTTGTCCGCATTAGCTAATTTTGCAGACGGTCGAAATTCCACCACTCCGGCATTATAAAAGGAATCAGTAGGCAAAGAATGCTACAAAAATAACAATATAATTTAAGATTTAAGTGGCACTGTTTACACCACAATCAGCGCTTATCAATACTATAACTTGTGCTTATCTTAATTTGCAAGCTTATTTATATATAAAACGATAAGTTTACTTCATTTATAAATGTTTTTTTTGCATGAAACCACTGTTTTTTCTTTTCTTTTTATACTATTCGAAAATACAAATACGCTGACCCCTGACCCTACCTCTAATGACAAATTCAGCATCAGTATTATAAAATAACTAGTTCTCAAAATCCTTTTCATTTTCGTTTTAATGACAATTTTATTTTTAACTTTTAAAATTAGTCTTAACAACAGCGATATCAAATTACAAATGAACGAATATTGGCAACAAAGATGATTTTAAATCAAAGATACCCTTAGTTTTTTGCAAGACTCGACTGTAATCTTATCTATTTTGGTGCTTTCGCCATAAAATTTCGATTTGGCAAAAACTCTTAAAAACAAAGCATGTATCGTCTACATTGTACGATGAAGCAATCTTTAGTTTTAGAAAGGCAGCTGCTCTGCTAAGCGCATTGAAGAGGTTTGAATTGCGATTGAATCGGCGAATTTGCCAACATTTGCCTTTTTTTTCAATTGATACATTCGTATCTTTAAAAACAATCATTTCTGTATGAGAGCTGTCTTCTCAAATATTTTTCTGCACAATTTATTTTTCTAAATAAATATTTGTTTCCCTGCACGGGACAATCATTTTTCGCATGGACAAGAGTGCATGTTAGAGGCTCTACCAAGGTAACTTTCATGTGGAAAGAGATTCTCAATTAGTACTTTTCATACGAAAAAAAAGTGGGGAATGAATGATATTTTTCAAATAGGAAAATTTCCGGGACAGAACTTCTCATTTAGAACGTGCCTTAACTGATGATTTGCATCTAGAAAAGTGACAGCAAATGTATAAATACGTCTGGAAATATAACGTTCATACTTCTCAAAGCATCAAGGTTCATACTTTCCTTGTAAAAAAGTTCCTTGAATGATATTTTTCGTAAATAAACGTGTCTTTAATGATACTTTTCTCACTGAAAAGTGTCATGATTTAGGCTTTCGGTACAGAAAATTCTACTGAATGACATTTTACATGCAAAAAAATATCTTTTCAAATAAAAGCACTTTTCAAATCTAAACTGCTTCCGAAGACACCTCTTGGGTAAAAAAAAATATGTGAAAATAGACTATTCTATCTATCGGTGCAGATAGTTTTCATACGAAAAAGTGTCAGCTCCAACAATCAAAAAAAAAAAATATCAGTTTTCATATACAAAGTGTATATTATGTAATTTTTCTAATAAATAAAAGGTGGCATGTCATAACGTCCATTGACATTACGTCCATGGACATTATAACCCTTTAAAAGTGTCATAAAGTCCATGGACATTAAGACATTTTCTGAAGTGTCATAATGTCCATTGCCAAGGTGACATAAGGTCCATGGACATTAAGACACCTTTGGAAGTGTCAAAATGTCCACAATATTGCAAATATTTTCTACATTTTAAAAAGTACCGTTATTTTCAATATTTACATATAAAATTCGGAGCGACGTTGCAATTAAAGAATAGCTTGAGTTTTTAATTAGAAAGTGATCTTTGTTGTGTGCAGAAGAAAAAGGCGTGTGCTATTAAAAGATATGGAAAATACAGTATTTAAATGTGAATTTGTTACTGGCTACCGAAGAAGTTCACAACTGCTTTTATTAACTGACGAAAATCAAATCTTTAGGGAAAAACACGTTTATGGAGATTATACGCGACACAAATGCTATATTAATTCCTGCAATGTAAAAATTTCTTTAAAAAAAAAGATGGTTCTTGCGAGCAACTAAGTCTGGAATTTCATCATAATCATCCACCTCCGGAAGATTTAATAAAAAAATTTAAAATTATTAAAAGTGTAAAAAGTGAATGTGAAAAAAACAGCTGCAAAAAGGAAAGGGGTGCGTGAAATTTTTGACCAAGAGTGCATGAAAGATTTATAGCTGGCATTCTCTGCATGATTTCCAAAAATGAAGAGGCAGTTGCATCGAATTCGCAACAACGGAATGCCGAAGAATCAAAATACTCCTCAAGATTTAAAATTGTTGTTCGAAGAAAATAATTTCTTTTCAGAATATGGAAAATCTAAGCATATCGATAAGCCATTTTATCATGGAACCATAATATAAGACGATTTTTCATACTCTGTTTTTATATCTCTAACGATTTCGGATATAATACGCCTAATGAACGTCGTTACTTAATTGATGGCACATTTAAAACTGTGCCGTCTTGCGGATATAAGCAATTGATCGTGATTCATTACCATTATGTAGATCATGTAAGTAGGTCAAGATTTCTCGTTGTGAAGTTGCATGCAAAACTAATATTCCTCTTTCTTTACAGACTTTTCTTTTCATTTATTTATTAATGACAAAAAAACCCAGAAAAGCGTACAAACATATGTTTCAATTTATTGACAGTAATATATTTCAATTCCAGGCATCCATATTTCATACCGATTATGAGATGGCCTTAAGAAAAGCTTTATAATATGTATTTCCGAACGCGTCTTTAAAAGGTTCCTGGTTTCGCTATTGTCAGGCTTTGCGACGAAACAGTTTAAAGATAAAAAGTTTCGGTACGAATTGAAGAGATGTTTCTGACTCTAAAAAACGATATGCTAGAGTTCTCAAGAAACCATCGAGAATGCCTCAGTAGTTTTGTCAAATACTTTGAGAAGAAGTGGGTGACAAAGGTAACATATTTTTTTCTTGAACCCTCATTCCTCTCTTTTGTATAATATGCAGTTCAATTTTGCACAAGCAGTGTGAAATTAAAAAAAAATGAGGGTGCACCTTAATTTTTTTTAATTTGACAGGAGGCACATTATGTGTACATTGCACCACTTTTAATTTTCCATTATAAATTGCTTTGAACTTCCAATGTCTCTTCCTTCTAAAGTCCCCATAATGACTTTTTCAGATCACACCTTCCGGATTTTCTGTGCACCTTCAACAAGTGAGAACTACTAGTTCTTTAGAAGGGTTTAACTCCAAGCTCTCTAAGAAATTGGAGAAGCATGGGCGTTTTTTTAAGTTCCTTCAAGTTATCCGCGATGAAGACTTCTCGTATTCTGTTTCCCTAGCCCAAGCATCAGCTGGTGTTTTTAATGTTTTGCCAAAAAAACGTAAGCCGCAGTATGACAAAGACAATAAAATATTCCAGGTGGCACAACAGTTGAGCAAAGGCCACAATCTTATGTTATGTTTCTAAAATTACATTTTTCTTCCCTGTAGAATGTGTCACAACGTCCATGGCCATTATGTCACTTTCAAAAGTGCCTTAATGTCCATGGACTTTGTGACACTTTTTGTGTGTCATAATGTCCATGGACGTAATGTCAATAGACGTTATGGCACGCCACCAAATAAAATATAAAGAAAATCTATTCATCGTTTCATTCTTTTATATTGAAAATTTGTCTGAAAGAAATAGGATTAAGTTAGGCTTATGACTAAAATTATATTTCCAGACAGTTTTTTAATCAAAACTTATCCTTCTAGTCTTTTTTCTCCACAACTTTCAACGAAACTTTCCGATATGGAAAGTGTCTTTCAGTATTATTGTGACAAATAAGCAAGCTATGGAAATCTCCGTCCTTAACTTTTTAATCAAAATTAAGAAAGAGACAACTTTTTTTCTCCACAATCTACATTTACGGAGACTTTCCGATATGAAAGACACTTTTTCAAGATTATTGTAACAAATAAGCAAGATATGGAAATCTCCGCCCTCTCCTTTTCAATCAAAACCATAAAACAGACACAATTATAATCAAAACTTATCATTCTAGATTTTTTTTCTCCACAATTTAACATTTACGGAACCTTTCCGATATGAAAAGTGTCTTCCAGTGTTATTGTAACAAATAAGCAAGCTATGGAAATTATCGTCCCCGCCGTTTTTATGTGCTAACACTTTTTCTATAATTTTTATTTTACCTCAACTTAAGCATACCTGCTATATAAAATTCCTTTAACTTTTCCCCACTTTCTATTGATGTATTATTGTATACTTTGGCAGAGGAAAAATATTGACCTTAAAAACTTCATCATAATCAAAATTATAACTTCATAAGATGCCACTGATAAAGATTCCATGAGTTATTAGTGCAAACTTCTACCCAGAGTGTATTCAGGAAATAAATGTAAATTTAATATCCAACATTACACGGAAATATACTCATAGGACTATAAATTCTTGTATGCTGCTGAACAAGGAACTTAGTTGCGTGGGAGGATGTAGGCGCTTTTATGGAAACGAATGTTGTACCAAAAAGTGCATGAGCCTTAAGCTCATCATCGTGATCGTATTTTTTTGGTGTCTCTGTTCGCAAAGCAAATGCAAATTTTATGTGGGTTTTTTCCGAGTTTTCTGGTTAAAGTCCCACCAGCTGCACCACCGCCAACGAGTACACCAACATTATTATTCACTTCGCGCCTCTATCTAGAGTGGCTGAATGAAAAGGGAACCAAGTCAGGTATGTGGATGTGAACTGCGAATGGATATCTGCCTGGCGAAGCATGGCACTGCAGTTGAGTAACGACTGTTGCCACCGGGTTGTGTCGTAAACAAATTTCCAACCATTTGTACCACAAAGCCATAAAGACGATAAATATAAATTTCACATCAACAAAATATAACAACAACTACTGATACGGTAGCAGCAGTAGCAATAGCGGCCATCGATGGCATCAGAATATGCATATACCATCACATACATGCGCAGCGTACAGATGCACGAGTATGGGTGCAGAGCGAGTCAATGCGTTGTTTGCAAGGTCGTTTTGTCCTTCCATACTTGATAGTTTATGTGTGTGTGGGTATTTGTATTGCCGCGTAAGTTTATATTCGGGTATGCACACTCCATTTCAGGCATTGCAATGCTCTTATGGCAACCCATACACCATGAGACCATCGTCAATGCTGACACCACCGCTTGACAAGGCAGATGATGGCTTCTATATTCCGGTGGACAGTGGAAGAAGTAAGTAAAGCTTTCGGCTGGAATATCATATCATTATTCATAAGTTGAACAAATCGCAGCAAACTGCAAATTAGGAAAAAATACAACTGTTTAAGCCCGAATTTAAGAAGCCAGAGTTTAAAAGGAATCTTTATTCTACATCTGTTAACTTGAAATATCTCTTGTCACTCTCTCTCTCTCTCTCTCTCTCTCTCTCTATATATATATATATATGAAATATCTCTTGTCATTGTCTTGTAATATCTCTTGCCAAAAGCTTTCTCTCGTATTCTAGCAATGAGAAATGCTCCACAACTCTGGCTTAAAAAACCTATTACAATTTATTCTTAACTTACTTCTTATCCGACCTAGTCAAATAAAGTTGTGTGTCTCATCCCGAAGAGCACCTAAAGAAAAAAAATATTGAAATGCCGAAGTGACAAAAAATATTTCGTATGTTGCAGCACAAGCAGTACCCCCTACTAATTCTATCTGTTTTCCCCCCTCAATTTAATCCTTTGGTAGAATCATCTCACCATCTCCGCATATACAACAACAAATTTTAATATTATAGCATATTTAAAGCTAAAATATCAAATACTAAAATCTTAATGTAATATAAATCATACATGCAATTATAACAGTAGCATATATAATATATATACATATGTATATATATACAGGGTGATTTTTTAAGATTTAAGTTTTTCAGATTGGCAGCACTGGTTGGTAATGGCGTCCAAACGTCATCTGTCAAAGTGAAAAGTGTACAGTACATTTTGCCATTTCATCATGGAAAGACTAACAAACGAGCAACGATTACAAATCGTTAAAATTTATTATCAAAATTCAAAATTTACTTTGTTGGACATAAAACCATCGACTCGCATGCGTAGAGTGCGTACCGAAGAAAATATTGCAGCCGTAGCCACCAGTGTTAATGACGATTTGGAAATGCCAATTCGTCGCCGTTCTCAGCGATTGGGCATGTGTTACTCGACCACAAGGATTTTTTTTTGCATTGCATATCCTTTTTTCCAACCAAATATTCATTACACACAAAGAAAAAATTGCTGGAATCAGTGATATGCTTAAAGGCTACTATTATGAAGATTTAGGATGAATGTAGGCTTCTGTCAAATTAATAATTGTGAAATTGTGGTGTCAGTATTGGCTGTTTTACAGTATTTCCAGCATACGATAAAAAATGAACAAGCAGTGATAACCCATTTTTTGTGCCAGATTCGAATTCACCGCACCCAGACAATTTTTTTTCCAAATTTGTAGGCCAGTGTTATTTATAATAGTACTGGAACACAGTTAACACTAACAATTATACATGTAGAAAATTTAGTCAGGTCGGCGATTTTTAATCGTTAGTTCTCCAATTTATTTCCAAAGAAATGTTAAAATCCGATTAGACAACTTGTTAAAGGTACAATTCTCTGATGTTGACGCTTAAAAATTTCATCTTGAAAAAAAAATTGAAACAAAATACCGAACACAGCTTGGCTCACAGAAGCGACAGTATTACTTTAAAAATACTAGAAATGTAGATACTTCGTAACAATGTAGATAGTTATTTACTTGTATTTATTTAAAAAATTATCTACAAGAAAAGCACATCAGTACACTCTTAATAATACGTTAAACGCAGTCTTAACCACTGTGCGATGTTTGTTTATATATTATGACTGATTTTGACGATTTCGCTTACGGCCATTAAGTGGCGCATTCGTCGTCTTTTTCGTTCTGAATGGGAACAAATTACATTTGAATTGTTGTGCACAACAAATACTAGACTCGCTGAGTGAGTGGAGCTGACTTTGGCTCCTGTAGCTGCAGTCGAATCCATGGTCTCCTGCCACACTGGCACACTATGTAGGAATTTATCGTAGCTTTAGCACTTGATATACAGAGGCATTATGGTTTAACGATTTCAATTTTATTTATTTGTATAAGGAAGCTCTCTAGGACAACGATTTGCTTGCTATAGACGACGCTGAGTTGTGGTTGCTTTTCGTTATCCTGCGCAACACATCCTGTTCGCTTGTGTATTCGCATGCAAATTGAATTTTCCACTTACCCAAACAATGATGATGTGATTACGAGACGATTCCTTTCCCAAGACGACGAACGCAAATATAAAAAACATTTTCATTTCCGTCATATTTTTCATTCAGCGCTGTACCATATCATTCATGTCAAATTGAATTGATGGAAATTGCCCTAAATGGCAATAATTCACTCTTCTTCACTGTAAATGGAGGTTTGCATCTCAAAGTGACTGATATGAAAATGAAATAAATAAAGTGGAAGCGTCGACAACCGCTTTTTTGAAATGTCGTTGAAAACCACATCGTAAATCTAGATCAATTTTTTTGAGGAGACAAATAAATCTCTGGCCAGTATAAAGTTTGTCCAAGAAAAAAATATGGGTTTTTTTTCTAAAACCACAGTGTAAATGTAGTACAGGCTATTTATATGTCAATTACTCCAATGTCTGCAACTAATTTGATTCTTCTATGATGTCATATGTTTGCTTAAAGTTAGGCGAAGGATTTTATGGTCGATCGCTAACAAATATACGTGTCGCATTACAGGTTACATTATTTTTGCGAACAGAAGCGGATTAAAATTTTGTACTAAATTTCGCAATTGTTATTTATATTTCTACAAGAATTCATTTATATATTTTGCAAATATTTTTTTATAAACAATTTAATAGTAAATATTTTTTCAGATTTTCTTAATATGTTCTTCCCTCTAATATTGATTGCTATTATGCATTATTTCATTGACTTGACATAATTTATGCTTTATATTAATTTCTCTAACACAGAAAATAGATTTCCAATCTACTCAGTAAGAAATGGAGAAACTATTTCAAGGAAATATAGGGTGATTTTTTAAGATTTAAGTTTTTGCAGGTTGGCAGCACTGGTTGGTAATGGCGTCCAAACGTCATCTGTCAAATTGAAAAGTGTACTCTGCCATTTCATCATGGAAAGGCTAACAAACCAGCAACAATTACAAATCGTTGAAATTTATTATCAAAATTCGTGCTCTGTGACAAAAGTGCATCGCTTGATACGACCATTTTATGGTCGTCATAATCGACTTGCTGAACCAACAATTCGGGCTGTTATCTCCAAATTTCGCACCAAATTTACTTTGTTGGACATAAAACCATCGAATCGCATGCGTAGAGTGCGTACCGAAGAAAATATTGCAGCCGTAGCGACCAGTGTTATTGACGATCGTGAAATGTCAATTCGTCGCCATTCTTAGCGATTGGGCATGTGTTACTCAGCCACAAGGATTTTTTTTTTTGCCCCAATGGGCTGAGTTGAACTTGGTTGGCATGTGATTTCATCAGGACGGCGCAACATGCCACACTACTCGTGAAACAATGGATATGTTGAGGGATGAATTTGGTGAGCAGGTTATCTCTCGATTTGGCCCTGCGAGTTGGCACCCAAGATCTTGCGATTTAAAGCCTCTTGATTATTTCTTGTGGGGCTATGCCTAGTCGTTAATCTATGTTAACAAGCCGAATACTATTGAAGACTTACAGGATGACAAAACACGCGTTATTCGTGGAATACAGGCCGAAATGCTCGAAAAAGTGACGAAAAATTGGACCTTCCGAATGGACATTTTGAGACCGAGCCGCGGACAACATTTACATGAAATTATCTTTAAACATGAAATGGCAAAGACCAATTTATCGATCCCAATAAACATTTTAATATATGATGCAAATTTGATTGTTGTTATTCGATTTTAAAAAAAACAACGATTAAAAAAATCACCCTATACTAGTTCGTGTACTAACGAACTATGAACTATTTCGAATTGAACTTATTAGCGACCTTTAAAAAAGGGCCAGGTGTAACGAAATTAGGTCAAATTTTTTACAAGAATGGAAGATGAATTGAAACCTATATTTAAATCTGGCCAAAGAGATTTGTCACCAATTTTAGACCTGTTGTTAAATTATCAACTGAACCAAAATTGATGAATAAGTTGGTTAATAACAAATTATTCTCTACTGTAAAAATAGCATAAATACACATCAACATGGCTTATACTGTGGCAGACCCACAATCACGAATTTAGTAATTTTTTTGTAATTATTTTACTACTGCTTTGGAAAGTGGGTTTCAGGCGGATGTAGCAGTATACGAGTATAAACAGATTCTATTAAAGCATTTGATAAACTTAATCATGATGTGTTAATTTATAAACAGAAAATTTTAGGTTTTCATTCAAATATGTTAGGTTGGTTAAAGTCTTATTTGTCAGAATGAATGCTATTTTAAAAATTTATAGCTATATTTGTGAACTCGTAAATGCGAAATCAGGTGTACCACAAGGTAACCATCTTGGCCCACTTTTATTTTTATTATTTACAAACGATATTCCCTCACTGTTCAAATTTTGTAATGCCTCACTATATGCTGACGATTTAAAGTTATATTCTATTGTTTAAAATCTAAACGATTGCAAGTTGTTTCAGAATGATATTGATAGTTTTGTGCACTGATGTATTCATAGAATTAATTAGTATGGAATTAAATTTTTCTAAGTGTAAAATTTTAATAACTACCCATAAAAAATTCGTAGTAGTAGATAATTATAAGTATTATAATAACATATTTAACAGAAAAGTTATAATGAAGCACCTTGAAGTTTATATTGACTTTCAACTTTCATTTATTTCACATTTAGAATACATAGTAAGCAAAGTAAATTCTCAACTAGGTTTCTTCAAACGAAATGCTAGATATTTTAAAGACCCATTTACATTAAGGGAGTTATATTTTGCGTTTGTGCGATCGCAATTAGAATACTGCAATATTATATGGAATCCGAGTTACGACATACATAAATGCCGAATTAAAAGGGTTCGAAGGAGATTTACAAAGTTTGCCGTACGAAATTTATATGGTTCGTTTAACATGCCCGAGTACGAAATTCGTTGTCAGCTACTCAATATTATATTTATCATATATTATATATAATATTATATTTAACAAGGATATTATTGACAGTAGAATTGACTCTCCAGCGCTTCTGCAACTGATAACCTTTAATGTGTCTATGAGGTAGTTGAGGAAACATAAACTTTTTTTATGAATATTTTCATAGACATAGTTATGGCCTAAATGAAGTTATGACAAGGAGTCTTATTTTACGCAACAATGCATTCAATCATTTAGATTTTTGTATGATTCAAATTTTCTTAGCATGTTTTCCCCTCTAATATTGATTGATATTATGCATAATTTCGTTGACTTAACATAATTTATGCTTCATATTTATTAATTAAAAAAAAATCATTTTTCGACCATATTGTGTTAGAATTATGATAATTATTAATGTACGAATTAAGAACATAGTTGTAAGAATGGATCTGTAAGGGCTGACAACCAAAAGATTGAAATGAATAAATAAATAAAATTGTGCCGGAAGTATATGAATCTTATGTCAGATCTTAATTTCAAAAGCAGTAAAAACAAGTGAGCAGACAGGAAACAACTCTGGTTTGTAACTTACAAAACTTTTCCGCTCTCGCACTTTTGCTTAAATTTTGTTTAAAACGCGATAGGCCTTCATTATCTCCCACATTTGGCGGCCAAATACGAGACGACCTGTTCTGTAAATATTCAGGCAACACCTGTACATCAAAGGAGGTCAAATCATCGCCGCTGTATATAAAAGTGTGCAGATAAACACAATGCAGACGTTTTGTCGCTTTCCGCAAGAACTCGAACTTTCGCAGACTTTAATTTATCGAATTTTGTATCGGGACCTGGGCCTGCACTCTTGCAAGATTTAATTGACCTATAAGGTCAAAATTAATGACCACAGGCAATACCGTTTATTCGCTGACTGGACCTTTGAAACTTTTAGTAAAGGCCGAATTTTTGGCCGAAAAAATCGTCTTTAAATAAATTATTGTATTAACAAAGAAAATTTGTCATAAATGAATCCAGATGAGGTCTACCAAGTATCGATACACCTGCAAAAAGTTACTATTTGGTGCGGATTTGGAAATGCACGACGTGTGATTCCAGTAGGACTCCACCACATGCCACATATCGAACACCACAATGGACATTCTTCATTAACGACTTCAGGATACGGTTATCTCCCGCGGAGGTGAAGTGATTTGGTCAGCAAGATTATTTGGAATGACTCCCATGCATAATGCATGAATAAACAACAAATTTCGTTAGTACGTCACATACAATTCTTTCCATTCGGTCCAACCTATTCAAAAAATCCTATAGAACGCGTGCAAGAAACTATTTCGAAATTTACTTTAAAAACTTTTTAGTGCGACTGTATTGGAAACTTTTGTAAAAACCACTATTTTGTGTACAACTTTTGGATTTCTTTTTTTTTTTAGTTTGAGGAACGAACTAAAAATCTACCAAATAATTCAAAAATTAAGTTATGACAATATTTTAGAATTTGCGCGGCAGAGTTCTCGAAAGTCTACTCACCAAAAACATCAGTCCAATGTGCAACATCGAAAAAAATGCAGCCAAAAAACATAATTCACAGCGGTGTCTTCGCGTTGCTCCAGGGACAAAGTATTTTGCAACTTACTGAGTTATTTCGGTTAAAAGGTTTAACAGCCGCATTGAATGTAACTTCAAAAGTGTACGCAACGGTGGGATTTATTAGGCGGGTTTCTAACCTGGTTGGCATGAAATGTTTTCCGGCCTCCTCTGTAAAGAGTAATTTAATTTTTAATTAATTGGTTCGAAATTTCTTCTATGACATTCATGCAAATTGAATTAAAAAAAAATCAAAAATTGTTCTACAAATTTTCTGTGGAAAATAACGAACTGGGCCCAGTTTCTTTAAAAGATCCCAGGTCATGTTTTCCAAATATTTTTACTTGTAATATTTTGAAAGTATGAATACATTGTGTATTGAATTGGCTAGTTTGTTCTGTGAAATAATAAATCGATTACAAGAGATTTAAAACTTTGTAATACTTTTTTTTAGTCCTACATTGTTCTATAGAAAAACATCAATTTAAATTAAGCTAATTTCAGATTGTTAATTAATTAAATTAATTTTGTGTACTAATAAGTATAGATAGAATAATAAAGTGAACATTAGAATCGAATTTTATATCGCTATCGGCGAAATTCTGTAGAGATCTAAATGTCTCTAAATACAATTTTTCGAAACTTAATCCTTCTAAAATGTTGACGTGCTGCAAATCATATTTAAATGCTGAAGCGCAAAGCTATGTGCCCCATGTGGTTTAATCCCGAGGAGCGCTTTTTAGTACGGATTTGTCTCTCAGCGCCAACAGTAAAATTATCTATCTGTATATCGTTCGTTCCCCTCTATCTAAAAATTTTTATTATCTGCTGTAAACGTTTGTAGGCAAATGTCATTAATCAGAATCATGTTTATGACAGTTGATAAACAAATGTAGAGACAATAAACAAAGCTGTCAAAAGATTTGTACGTGTAAATTTAGTTGTGATTGCTAGCATCTTATAGAGAACCATAGAACCGGTTCCGCTGTAGTTTATCTATCTGGATATCGAGTCATCGCAACTTATCTCAAGATAACAAAAATGTTTTCCAGACTTATTTTTGTTCTTATTTTATTAGAGAGTCGGCTGGACTAACATTCGTGTGTTTAAATAATAACCCCACACTCCAACCTGATTTGACCCTCCTCAATCTGTGTTCGAAGTCGTGTGTGTGTCTGTTTGAAAACATTCAATGCCGACACCTTACCTACTCTATGCCCTTCCCCAATTTTCTTTGGATCTTCTTTGCTTGGACATGAATTGATAGAGACAGCTACTTCCACTTAAGTAAACGCACATCCTAATGGTCTTAAATAGTTGCTCCCCAGAGTCGTATAAAAGTGAACGGCATCAAATGTTGTGCTGTTTCATGTCAATAACATGGAGCCTCCTTCGCCATGTTCACCACAGGGGAGAAAGTAATTACTGAAATAAAATCAAAATTACTGGAATAAAATCACACTAATTCAAGATGTTAATTAAACCAAATAGATTCATTAAATAAGTTACCAGAAATCAAAGTCTCCTTGCAGTTTCTGGAGTTTTGCTTAATTAGATATGATCAAATGCAAAAAAATGTTGCGACTAGAATGTTGACGAATTTAAAAGCGTCAATATTGACGGAAATTTGTCTACCCCGTACAACACAATCTCGAGAATATTCCGCAATTCGTTATTCGTATTTTGTCAATTTCATGAAATCTTAATAAGAAAATATCGGTATTCGCCAACTGCTGACATTAACAATATTAGTATGTATTTGTAAAACTATATTAGTATTTGCTATATCTTTGAAGAATGAATGGGTAAGCATCTTACTGAACTCCGTGATTCACCTATTTGTAGATTACATATGCTTACACCTACAGTCGGATAAAATCCGTGGTAACATACGACTATGTATATGTACTGGCCGTCCCTACTTAAGTATGTAGTACGACTCAACACATTTTCCATATAAAGGTGTGTAAAATTCCCTTTAGGGACCAAAAACTGTGAAATACTACTGCAGTCTCCTCAAGTTTCAAGATGTAACCGGGAAACGCAGGTTTTCTCACTTTTTTGTGTCGAACAAATCGTTGTCTAACCTGAGCATATGAGCATTTATAAATATGCGATTGCAAGGAGTAACACTTGAATCTCCATGTATTGTTTAAGAATTTAAATGCGTTTTGAATAAATCGCTATTACGGA
>JAHXMU010000006.1:2192332-2203925 GCA_019455685.1 Philornis downsi
GGGAAGGCTTACTATAAAGGTTTCTCTGTTGGTTTTCTGTCGAAAAGGAGATGACTTATTCACCCATATATGTATATATTCGCTTTTCTGATTTTGTGTAAAGACTTAAATCATGAGTAGCCTTCACTGAAATAACTAGTTATCTTTGGTTAGCCGATTAACCAATTAAACTGACATTTTTATTTTGATCAACGATTTTTTAGTTATACAGGGTGGGCCATAAGGGTGTTGGCGGTTTAAATCTTCAATTTCTCGGTAACGCGGCGCGGGGTGGCGGGGATATGTTGTTCGCTGCGCCGTGACGTTTGTATCGGCATGAACACGGTTTACACGATTTAAGTGAAGTTCCAAGCATCAATGTACTAGGAAAATGGATCAGAATGTTCGAAACAACCGGCTCAACAGTACCAATTACGGTTCGTGGTCGCCCAGTTTCTGCAAGATCAGCCGACATTGTGGAGCGTGTTCGTGTTTCAGACGATGACGGTTAGAGCGAACAATTATTGCAACATGCTAGCAGACTTTTTGGTGCCGAGGGGGATATTGAATGGCCCCACGCAGCCCCGATCTCTCTCCATGCGATTATTTTCCATGGGGCTACCTCAAATCGGTAGTCTACGAGAATAATCCGACCAATTTAGAGCAGATGAAGAGCTTTCCAAAATTTGCGACTTCGGTTCCAAGAGTGTCAAGCAGCCGAGGGAAGCCATTTGGACATTACTTTTAAGTCTTAAAAATTCCCATGCTTCTACTTTTTAAAAATACAAATATATTTTTTTTATGTTTCGTAGTATTTTTTTTAATTGAATATTTAAACACCCTTATGGCCCACCCTGTATTATATTCGCAATTTCCGCCTACTGCATCAAAGGAAAACGTTTCTTAAAGGCTTTCCCTTCACCTGAAGGTTTTCTGATAGAGTTCAAAACGAAAATAATTAGTAACATTCAAATATCACATCCAACTATCATTTTCTTATATATTTATTTCCATGAAATAACCAATTCAGATTTATGGCCTGAATATTTCTTATTTTATTCACAAAATGAAATTCCAAGGAAAAAGCGACAAAAAGGAGACACAACTTTTATGAATCGACAGCCACATTTTGAATATCCTTTGATGATCGCAAAACGCGTAGAGAAAATTTCTACCGTAGCAGGAAAACAGAATGCAGAATGCCGCTGCCTTCTTCAGTTTCACAATTTCAGTAAATTTGCAAGCTGATTTTCCTCTGATATCTATAATAGCACAAATACATTTGTTGACTTCCCATTTATTAAATAAGTAAATTGAAAAATATATAATATCAGCACAATCCTCGTATTTTTTGGGTACAGTGCGAGGCTCAGTCGCTTCAATAAAGAAATGTCTTCACCAAGCAATTAATAGTCGAAAGAGTTGCAGGTGCCTACCGAGGTAATCGCACTTAAAGTCGTCCACCGTGTTTTATGTTAAACAAACGCAAATATCGAGTAATAATCATCTTTAATGTAATAAACATTTCATGTTAATTATACAATTATAGCTGAATGAATCAGCAAATATATGGAAAAGAATGAGTTTCGATAATTTAAAGATTTTCAAGAAACAAAATTCTTGCACAGTTCTCAGCCGAAATTAAAGGAAACACTAAAAAAGAGTTCCGAAAAAAGAGAAAAACATGGAAATATTTAGCAATATCAGTTAAATGAATAAGACACGTGGAGAAAGAGAGGAGATTTCATAAAAACATCACATCAATGATAGCTTAAAAGATGAAAATAAAGGCGCCATTTAATGAATCAGATGAATGAATTTCTGTCAAACTATAGGACGACTTATTACAGAAAAAGTCCTTAATTGCTCAGACAATGAAATTCTTTATTAGGCGTGACCTCCAGCGAAATGGCAATTGGTCAAGCATAAAAAGTCAAATTGTTTGTGAGCGAAATTATGTTTTTCTTTTTCTCCAATCTAATTCCAATTAGAAATTACTTACATTTTGAAATATTTGTTATGGCCATTTTTCGCCCAGTACGCTGTTGCAATTCTGGGCACTTACATTTTCTTGACAACCTTAATTTATATTGAAATACGTTTGAACATGTTTGCGACCTTTTGTTTTACAACACATTAACTGATTACTGTCAATTACACTGGTATTTCTGCCGCAAAATGACAACGAACGGTGAACATTTCCATCTTATCATAATAATAAATTTTGATTTATTTTTTTACGACCATGTATTCTTTTTGAAAGCGAATGATTAAAGGAGGAGGAGGAGGATATCAACAAAATATGCATAAAATGGTCATTACGTCTGTGAGTCGGGTAATAATGTGAAGGGGAAATATGTAGATAAGAATCGACAAATTAACACAGGAAATGAATGACAATATTAATCGAAATTATAAATGCTTTTTCTTTTGTTCGCTGGGCTACGCAAAACCCTTTCACATTTTTGGCATGTCCTTAGGGGATGTGAGATAGATGAGAGAACGGCCAGCAAGGCAAGGTTACCAGCGGCGGTAATAAAACGCTTGGAATGAAATTATAACTGTGGACACACTAGGTCACGTTTTATTTGGAACAATCATTTTGCATTCTAGACAGACACAGTTATAGTACGTATATTTCTGTAAATTTAAGGTCAGGAAACTTTCCTTCTGATCTAACTTCGGCTGGTGACTCCACCACTGGCAGCCTTTCAGTGCTTACAAAAACTAAAAAAGGGCGGAAGCGGGGTCGCGTGGAGCAACGCTTAAGCATACTTGAAAACATCTGTCCAAACGTGAATTATAATTTTGTGCGATTCGAGCGGAAATTAAATTTTCTGTTATCCTACGCAGTGGTGTAAAAAGGACCCTTTTCCACTTGTTGCCTTTGCTCGGGGTCACATACACCGTCACTTGTTATCTGTTTATTTAGTCGCACATCCACATACAAACATAATGTGTTGGCATTCATTTCCAATTGCAAAACGAAAAAGGGAAAATGTTAAAAAATATAACGATTATTTCCTAATTTTATACAAATTCAAAGAAGAACAGACCCTTTTTTGTGACAATTTGTTTTCTTGCAACATATACATTCGTGCCAAAATATTCAATTGTATGTATGTATATATATGGGCATCCGGAGCATATCCTGGACAATTGTATGTTATTTGTTACGGCGGAAGAGGTGGGAACTACAGGACACATCGAGACAGTTAAGGATGGTTAGAAAAGGAAAGGTGACGTCCGGTTAACTTACTAAATGACCAATTTCAAACCATGTGCTTATTCAAATTTAGCAAATGTTTAGCTCCTTATATTTCTATTTTTTTATTATAGAAAAAATGGTTTTCTATCAACTGAACCCTGTAACAAGTCTCCTAGTCATGATATCCACACCTTATCTCGGATTTATTGTCTAAAATTAACTATATTAATATTAGAAGACAGTTTTTCATAAACTTTATCAATATTCTGATACTAATATTTTGATACTGTACTATATTATAGGAATAAATGATTGCGCTATGTCGCTAAATTTGGGCCTAACAAAATCTTTTGTTTGATAACACATCGGACAACAAGCATTTCCTAAGCTATCGGTACTGTTTTCAGAAAGCGGCAGCATACAAACGACGTCTGTGTTTAAGTTACAGTACGGACATGCTATTTTTGCTTTTTTCATATGAAACAAAAACCGAATTTCGTATACTAAATACAAATTGATTTTCGAAAAGTGCCGTTCAAACTCAGCAATGGCTTGAAAGATGGTCATGGTGATTCTTCTCCATTGAAAATAACCATTTGTCCGTGGTTTGCAGATTTTAAGCGAGATTGTACCGGCACCGAATACACTGCATATCCAAAATAGTTGCCGACAGTAGAAACCAAAAAATGCTGAAAATTATTCTCGTTTATCAAGAAGTCAAGTTGCAAAATATAGATATAGGAACTGTATGAAAATTTAGATTAAAAAAATGTTCTCCAAATGGGTTGCGTTTCAATGTATTTCTGATTCGGAGCGCCATTTGGGCTATTTAAATTTAATAAAATGAATTTTTTTCAAGCGGTCGAAAAATTGCCAAAATCGAACTTGACGTACATCGAACGAAAAGAACACGATGATAGCCATACAAAGCAACTATACATTTGGTCGATAAAATCATAACGTTCGTATTTTAATATGCGCAAGTTATTCTCTTCATTGATTATCTTCAAAGGAAGAACAGTAAGTGGCGAATGTTATGTTAACATTATATTATGGGTGCTCTTGAATCATTTAAAGGACGATATCAAGAACAAAAAAGTACTTTTTGTTTACGATGACAAAATTGTATAAATTGATGTTCGAATTACCGTAATCTCCGTTCATCGTAATCACCACTCAACTGCTATCATCTGTTTGCAAATCTGAAAAGGATGCGTCAGGGTGGCTGCCAACATCATACACTTCGGTTGTTAGATGAGTTTTTTTTGGTCTATCTTAATAATCAATTCTTCATCTACTAGTATTTACCCACGAAATGAATTTTGTATAAACACGATTAAGGAAAATGCGGGTTTTATTCATCAAAAAACTTACAAAAAAAAAATAATATATTAATAACAACTTCATCGTTTAGGTCGGTGGCCCCTTTGAGTATCTAAAGTGTGGGAACAGGATTAAAGTTTCAGAATAGGTTTCTCCAAGAGATGACTAAAAGTTTAAGCCAACCTATTATATAAAAGTTTAAAAATTTGTGGCCTTTTATAAGGCATCATTTCCAACCTGGGGTTTGAAACAAAAAAGAAACGAATAACATTAAAAGACAACTTTACTATGACGACTTTTACTCTTGAGGATCAAATTGAGTGGAATCAATTATCCGAAACAGGTTTCCAACATATATCATAATTAAAATATATTAGGATTTTGTTGATTCTACATATTCGGGTAAAAGGGCTGAGAAATTCTAAACATTGTGTACGTTCTTATTAAAACTAATGATTTTGCCAATACTCAACTTATTTGAAATAGGAATCAAACAGGTATTACTAGAGCACGAAAAAAGATCCAAATTTTCTTGCATCTCATGGCTGGTAAACGGAAGAACTTCTCTCTGAAGCACACGAATGTTGATTTTGGCAAGCACTTAATATACTTAATGACTGCTTAAAGTGTAGCTCAAAGAAAGGAAGATGGTTGTATCGCGGATGGAACCAATGTCCCCATTCACGATAATCACGTATACTAACCACCGTGCTGTGGCCGCACAAACTTAATTTTTAGAGTAATTAATCGTCCTATCGTGACCATTAAAGAGCATTAAGTTGACTTATATAAAAGTTTGCTGCTAATTTAACAAAAATTTAATAATAATTATAGAATATTTCAGCATTGAGATTCATCCAAAAAATATGCAACGCAATTATTTACTATTAAGGGAAGATTGAGTGAATATGAATAAAAGAATTACGGCAAATTTAATGTGGTGGCAACTCAGCATTGAAATTGAACGTCAACGCCAATTAACGTTTCGCTTAGAGAGTAAATACTTACGTGACCAAGCAAATTAAGAGGATTTCTTAGGTGGCGATGGCAAGAAATTAAATGCTGATTTCGTATTACTGTTTCTTTAACAAAAAAAATTATAAAATTTAATTATTTTGACTCCTCGTCAGCAAAATCTTATAATCTCCTATCTGTACTAGCGTAATAACAACTCAAAAACAAATTAATACCTTTAGACCATACAACGCGGATGTCGACCAACAATCAATCGGCCGCCATTGAAGCTGTTACTCTGAAAACGTTCGAAAACTTGTTTTGATTTGTATGAACAACCGTATTCGTTCGATATGTTACGGCAGTACAGCTAATTGTGCTCTGTGTAAGCAAGTGAAGCGAGAGAGGAAGTGGATATGTTGAAAACATCGTATCCAGGCACCATCAGTCATCAAAATGAACAAAAGGGGCGAGTAAGCCTACAAAACTTTCAGAAACGCGATGCTTCAACAATCGCAGTTCCTCCATATTCCTCTCCTGTGTGTTTCCCTGCCTCTTACCAGGAAAATCGTCGTTTTTCTATATGGCTGATTTCGTTTTTATCTCCGAGCATTTAAATTGTGATATAAAAGTACTCAACGCAATCGTTTGCACGAGCATCAACCCAAACCCAGGTTCGGCGACCTAGTTTGGTATTGAAAAATGTTTTTTACTTGAGACCTCCCATCTTAGTATCTGAATATAAATATGCAAGGATAATAAACAAAACTACATATATACATGAGCACTTTTGATGGGCCTACAACTGTTTGGCAAACAACGGGAGATCCGAAAGAAAGCACAGACGGACGGGCGCATATTCAACAAATTATAACTGTTAAACAGCATCCTTCAGGAGTAAGGAACAGTGAGTGTTGGCAGCGGAGGTACCTGTTGGAAATTTAGAAGTACTTGTAATCATTATCATAGGCTCAATATTGGAGAGTCTCTCAATTTTTAAAGCTGCTACTATCCTGCTCTTACCATTAAACATATTCGCTTTACATACATTCTCTCTCCCTCTCTCTCACTCTCTCTCTCTCTCTTTCTCTCTTTCCCTCAAAGCGCATGCTTTGGAAAATCCTGTAGTAAATATTTCTTTGGCCAGAAGCAACAGTCTAATACTCTTCGCGAGAGTTTTATGCACATAACTAATAAATAGTCGGTACCTCCCTCCTCCTCTGCACTTTGCTGTTAACATCATTATCGCCCGATAGTCCAGTTAATAATGATGCTGCCGCTGCTGCAGATGATGGTGAAGTGTAGCAACCTACAAGATGCACATTAATTATTGATGAGACGCAAATGTTATGGCCGGAGCAGCAGCAACAATAGGTGAATGCATGCAATGGTATCTTTTGTGTTCGTTCATTTTCCTGTTTTCTCTCTCATTCAGTTGTTTTGTAACCTTTTTCGGCTTTTTTTTCTCATAAGGATAACATTGATTTCGAGTCCTCAACGAAAATATTCTCACAACAATGAAATACCAGGTACCATCATGTCAAGGTACAAGGATAAACATGCAATATTTATTAACACGTGAATTTTTCAGATAGGTAAATACGTAGATAGTGGTTGTTCTTCACAACTTTCCAGCAATCATCGAGATGGCATCTTGTTGTTTCGGACATACGTGAGCTTAATGCACAAATAGTACACGAACAAAAAATAACTACTCAATTAATTTTTTAATAGAAATGCCATAATGGCGGCCACAACAAGTCTGTTTACCAAGCTGGCACTTTTAGCTCCTGAGATCGAATGATTAGCCAAAGGAGCACTAGCTTTAAAGACATCCATATTGTGGCTATTTGTCGTACGACTATAATAGTTTGCCCATATCCCGAAAGTCAAGATATTTTGCTGAGGCGACGTTAAGCTCATTTCAACACTTGTAGTAGAATTGCTGGAATGAAAATGTAAAGAAATTAAAAAATAAGAAATGTACCAGTTGAATGGATTGTGGATAAAAACAAACGTACTAAAATTTCGATAAAAATTCAAAAATCTTCTTCATTTTTGTAACTACTAAACTGAGTCACCTTCAATATTTACGGAAATCCCAAATATTTAAATTTTACACTAAACGATAAGTTTTTATGTCTTAAGAGGCGGGAAGGAAGCAAGCAACAAATCGTTCTCAGTAAGCTACCATCTTTTATAGTAACTGTGAATCACCGCGGCACCACTCTTCCTAACTGGGAATCTGATTTACTTTAAGATTTTCCAAAGCTAATGCTTTACATTTGTCGTCGCTTTAAAAGTTAAGAATTGGAAAAAATTTGAAAACTTCATTCCTTTAAGTAACGTTAAACTAAGGTGGTTTGTCTACTTTTGCCAACAATTTTGGAAAATTGTACTAATAGAAAACTTTATTTCTCAACTCTAAAATGAAACAAATTCTCCTTGCACCCCCAAATGGAATAAGGAAAGGCTTTCATAAACTTTTGACAGATAGGAATGTGAATGACGCATTTACCCGCTGCCATTATAAAACGCAAATGTTCATCAATTTAATAGAAACATAAAATTTGAATATTAACGCAGTAAAAATTATTGCCAAATTTATCAAAAGTACATTTTGACAGATTTAAGAATATTTTTGAATCCATATTGGGTGAAAGTTTTTAATATTTCTGTTTTTCTGTCTGGAATTATTCTGTGAACTTATCAAAAGGGTAACGAACAATAGTTAAATGTTTTTTTTACAAATCCTTACCAAGATGATTAAACTGAAAAATTGGAGATTATATTGGGAGTGTGGTTTGTTTTTGGGACTATGATGCTTGTAAAAGGAGATTTTTAAGGAAAAGCTATCTCTACATTTTTACAAGTGCACCAAAACCTTTAGCTGATTATATAGAGGGCCGTAACGTTGTGACGATGTGTGTCATAAACTGTAGGCTTTATTTAAAAATTAATGGATATTAGCGACGCTGTGCTTGTAGTGCTTTGTGCATTAAAATTACTTAGATTTTAGTTATTTATTCTTTCAGACCTAGATAGAAGAAGAACTACGAACGATGGATACTTTTACCGTGAGTCTTTACATTTAGGTGCGCCACTAAGCTGCTTGCCAATAGATGGCGCCAGCTGTAAGTGCTAATCGATTCAACCTAAACGTCATGAGCCAAGCTCAGGCATATGATCGGCATACCACCTCGACACAATAGTGATTTTCTTTTGACGTCATATTCTTTTGGTTGTGTGAATATGTATGATTTTGTGCCAAATAATCGTCATTTGCGGGAAGTATTGATCCAAGCGATTGCATGCGTTGGGAATAATTCAAAAGCAAGGAACTTGGATTCCTTATGAGTTGAAGCCAAGGGACGTTGAGCGTCGTTTTTTCGCCAGTGAACGACTGCTTCAGCGACAAAAAAGGAAGGGGTTTTTTCATCATATTGTAATGAAAAATGGATTCATTGCAGCAATCCAAAGAAAAGAAAGTCATGGGGTCTGGTCGGTCGTGCTTCTACGTTATCGCCTCGGCCGAAGATTCACGCTGCGAAGGTTATGCTCTGTATTTAGTGGAACTAGGTCGGTGTTGTTTGTTACAAGCTGTTGAAATCAAGCGAAACTATCACTGGGGATAGGTATCGTTTTAAATTAATGCGATTGAGCCAAGCTTTGTATGAGAAACGCCCACAATACGCGAAGAGGCACGAAAAAGTGATTCTTCAGCATGACAACGCTCTGCCTCACGTGGCCAAGCCCGTTAAAACCTGCCTGGAAACGCATATTCTCTAGATATTGCGCCGTCCGATTATCACTTGTTCCGTTCGTCGGCACACGCTCTGGCTGAACAGCAGTGTTCATCCAAAAGAATTTCTGAACTAAGTACCGTTGAATTATCTTAACATTACGTCGAACTTTTCATCCTGTAACAGTTCGAAAAGAAAAACTGCTATACCTATATATATATATATATATATATATATATATATATAACAAGATCATGCCCTCTCTTTGGTTTTGCACATCTGTCTGAAATCGGTTCTTCTAAAAGTATGTAATCAAGATATTTTCTTACCTTTCCTTTTCGATCCATTCAAAACTATCCACCGTTAGAGGCATCATAACTCCATCGACAGTGCTGGGCATAATTAAACGCCTCTGAGATTTTGCAAATTCCCCGCTTATTTTGATCGTATTAAAATAAAAGTTATTGCCAACCCTCACTCCCTCTGGGAATATATGACCACAAGTGTACAATTCCTCCCCTGTACAGGCAATCACTGCACATGTGCTTTGATTACTGCTATCCATTCTTTGGAAAGTTGTTCTGTTCCCACTGTAGGCGGCCAAGCGATAACGATATGACTCATGCAACGTAGAATCTTGAATTTTGGTACGCTTCACCTCGAAATTACAACAAAAGTCACCGTGACACAAAGTCTCCACGACTTGTTCAAATGTCGACTCCAAGAGTTTGGTCACAAAAATGTCCACATTGTAGTCACGCAATAAATCCAATTTCGTAAATCGGGGAGTTTCCAACTGGGGCTGGAACGAAGGCTTTACACTCGGTGGCAATTGATATGGAATTTTGGTGTTACGTTTAGGAACTTTGGCTTTTAATAGCTTTGTAGCAGCTACCTCGTGGATGGCGGCAGTTAATCGGCCCAAACGACCGGCATAAATACCAGAGCCGGTATTTTGATGGTCAGGAACACTGGCGTCGGCTGCTAACAGATTAACGTTGTTGGCAAAAGCCCATCCCTCTTGAAGTTGCACAGCTGGGGATAAGAGGAAGTAGACTGTTTAGTAAAGAACAGAACATACATCTTTAAATCTTTAAATCATATAAAACCTTCAAGCTATGAATATGTCTACCAATCGAAGAATCAATTTGTATTTGTATATGTATACAGAAGATTTGCTGGTATTTAGAGTATTGGAAACAATAAGGTTCCTTCCTAAATGTTCCTTCGAAACTCAAAATTGTACCCAGTCCAAATTCTAATCAGTCTATTGCAAATTATTCGTTTATTATGATGTTCATTAACATAAATTCTGCTTTTTCGCATCGTTAACTTACCTGTCAAAAACGGCAACTCCGAAAACCAATATGTCGGATATATAATATCGGTTATGTTCATCTCCTTTATTAGAACCTGAGCTGGTTCATAAAACAAAATATCAAAGCATATGAAATGACCGAAAGTCACACCGAAATCGGTGGTAAATGTAGCCAGTTCTGGCTGTTCCATTACATTGGTCGAATACCATTCGTATCGGTACAAATGAGTCTTACGGTAACGTGAAATAACCCGGCCCTGACGGTCAAATACCACATTGGTGTTGAATTTCTTTAGGACACAATCTTCAGTTGCGGAACATTTAACTTTCTCCAATAAGTTGATAACCACATATAGCTGACGACTACGTGCGGCGCAGGACAGTTCGGTCAGAAACCAATCGGAATTGGGTATTTCACAGGGCACAATATTATCGCGAGGATCTGGTACATAAGTTGTCATATCCATGTTGTTTAATGTATATTCGGAAAACACCAGAATATCTAAACCCTTTGTGTCCTCTGACTCTATAATGGATTTCATCCGTGCTAAATTATCCTTGACCAAGTCTTTGCCTTTGCCCACCTTAGCAGGGATAAATTCAACTACACCAGCATTGTAAGTCGGATCACTAGGCAAAGACACCTAAAGGGAGGTAAAAATTATTTTTGGACAATGGTAAAAGCAAGCTTCTTAACATAACGTGCACCTGTAGTGACAGCTTTAAGGACGTTCCTATGAGAAAGGCTAGTAGCCAAATCCCAGTCGACTTTGACGCCTCCATTCTGTTGGTAGATTTGTAGAAGACTAACAAGCATTGGAGCATTTCTATTTCAGATAACCTTCTTTGTCGTTATTATGTTTATGATGGGCTCAGTTTGATGCAGCGTCAAAAAACTTATCTTTATACATCATTTGCAAATAAACTGTACAGTGTATGCTAACACTCATGGATCTTATCTTTTCTTGGAAATGATCTGTAGGATTTTCATGGATCATCAATTCCTTACAAAGAAAGAAATGTAATATGAATATCGACATCTAACAATGATTTGAAATTGGAGTTACA